>CAUYPK010099729.1:0-17829 GCA_963574355.1 Loris lydekkerianus | reverse complement strand
ACCTGGGCAGGACCCTAGTGGGATCGAGCCTGGAGCTGGGTGGGAGGAGCAGAATTAGAGAGTCCACTCTAGGTTCTGGGCCCAGCTTAGGGGGCAAATCCCGAGCTGGGAATCAATGTATTACACTGGGAGCCAGCGGTTGTCAGGCCCTTTCATTTTCCCCTGATTCTGAAGTTTTGGTGTTTTTTACTATTGAAAGCAAATGCCACTCATGTGTGACCTTGAGCTGGGTCTCCCTGCGGCTCCTATGGAGCCTGTGGGCTGTATCCCTCGCTGGAGCATGTGGTGGCAGCCACTGCCGCAGCCCCTGCCGCAGCCCCCCTAAACAGCCATCTCAGAACTCAGAGACACCTGCACACAGCGCACTGCAGTCTGGGGACACCACATACGACTATACCTGGGCCCAGATACAAGCATAGCCACACCCTCACACTGAGCTCACCCTCACAAGTTCAGGGACTTCCACTCACAATGACACTAGGTATTATGGTTGCTGCCTTGGAGGGATTGTAGAGGGGCCGTGAATCACATGCCTGGGTCTGAGGGGCCAGTACAGGGGAACTCCAGGGAGGCTGACTATGAGAATCTATAAAGTGTCTGTGTTTGCTCAGCTTAGTCAGCTGGGATAGTGCATGGGGAGGCGCAAAGTTGTGACCTCAGAACCATGCTGGCTAGGAAGGGGAGTATCAGGACAGCAGTGAGCAGGGCTCAAGGGAGCCCTGGGTGCCAGCCTCCCAGTATGACACTTTGTTGGCATGAGGCTTAAGTCGTAGAGGCGCCTTACAATCCAACTTTAGGCGGGCTGCTACCCTGTGCAATCTCAACCTTTCCTTGACAGTGACAGCCAACGTTCGTCAGGTGCTTGGCTGTGTGCCAGGTAATGCCCTAAACAACTGAGGGTGTTGTCCCCTCTTTAGTGGCCATGTGTAGCAAGAGGTGTTCCTGCTACTCACTGTGTCCAGTTGGGAGTTGAGGAGCAGGCTGCAGGGCTAGTGGAGGAGCCACCAACATGGGCCTCCCACCTGTAATTCCAGCACTTTGGGAGGCCAGGAGCTTGAGACCAGTCTGGACAACATAGCAAGACCCCATCTTACACAAGATACAAGACAACCTGAAATGTATTGTAAGGAAGACATATGACTTACACCTGTGCGATTCCTGTCTTATAAAGAAGCAGATTTAAAGAAGTTGATACTAAGTTCTGCTAATGAGGCAGAACTCCACATTTGTACATTTGGACTTGTGTTTGTGTCAGAGCTGGCATGATGGTTTGGCCAGTTTGAGGGGCAGGCCTGCCTTGTATTCTGTGGAAGAACAGACTAGCACAGCCTAACTGGGATGTTGGGTCTGCCAAGGGAAAGTTTATTCTTATTTATTAATTTCCTTCCTTATGCACCAACATTTTTATTCACCCACCTTCATGGTTTCTTTTAACAGAAACATTAGAAACCAAATCAATCTCTTTTTCACCCAAGTTCGTGACAGGAACCATCATGTTAAAAACTAGGGCTGTTTTGTGTCAGCTTTTGTTTTTCTTGCCCCTTCCGATCTCTGGCTGTCACTTGTCCTTTCTTGGTTGTCCCTTAAAAGTCCACTCTAACCCCTATGAAATAGCAACTGAAAGTACCAACCTCCTTGTTATGAAGGTTAAGAGAAAGCCAGGCTCTCGGGAACATTCAAACTTTCAATGTGTCCTTCTCATCTCTCAATGAAGCTCCTTCTAAGTTAGGCTGTGGTGGTTCACATCCATAATCCTAACATTTTCGAGGACTAAAACGGGAGGATCACTTAAGGCCAAGAGTTGGAGACCAGCTTGAATAAGAATGAGACCCCATCTTTACAAAAAATAGAATAATCAGCCAGACTTGGTGGTATGAGCCTATAGTCTCAGTGACTTAGGAGGCTGAAGCAAGAGTATCACTTGAGCCCAGGAGTTTGAGGTTGAAGTGAGCTATGATGATGCCACTGCACTCTAGACAACAAGACAAAACTAGATCCCCCCCACTCCACCCCAATAAAGCTCATTCTCATCTGTCATGGTCTGATAGACTAGTTAATCTGTAACCCAAGCACATGGGTCCATAGGCCAGATGAAATCCTAGAAGATAAGGTACATGGGGTTTGTGACCACCACTACCAACTTCCAGCCTAGAGGACTGACGAGTGAGCAGTTCCAAGACCACCAAGTTCATGGTTCCCTCTCTCATGTATCCCTCTCTCATGACCGGTCCTTAGGAGAGCCCTCTCAAGTCCACTGCCACTCTTGGAACAGCTGAGGATGTGACAGAGGCCATTGACTGAGTGAACGGCCTCAGGGAGTCAGTAGGGCACACTGACAGTCCAGTCTCAGACTTGGTACCATTTGCTCTTGGGGAGGTGAGACAGGATCTGGGCAAGGACAGTGGTCTGATAGTGCAGGGCAGGGCTGTCTCAGTAGCGGTACTGATCAGGCTTAAAGGGGCCATCACAGGGCATAGCCAGGTACTTGGGCAGCTTCACATTCAGCTCACCCAGGTGAGCTTCAGCCACTGCCTCATCCAGCTTTTTAGGCAGGAAATGAACCCCAATGGGGTATTTGTCTAGGTGAGTCAAAAGTTCACTCTGTGCCGGAGGCTGTTTGGTGAAGCTGTTACTCATCAGCAAGCTGAAGTGGCCTATGGCACAACCTTGGTGGACTAGCTGGCTCTTGGCCAGCAGGATGATGTGGTGCTCGTTCTTCAGCAAATAGCAGCCCAAACAGCAGTAAAAGATCAGGGTCTGCTCGATGCACCACATCCTTCTCACTCTTCCAGGTGTACACTGGAATGCAGCTGCTGCATGGTCCTGGGTAGAGAAGATGTTGCAGCTCGACCACTGCACCTCAGCAGCCAGGGTAATGAGCGTCTCTATGAGGATGGCAATCTCTGCGGTCATGTACATGCAGCTGACAATGCAGGCGCCCCCAGGGGCTTCGAGGCTGAGTATGTCTTCCACGTGCACCTCAGGCCCGGCATCTTGTTCTCTGCTATGTCCAGGGCCTTATGCCCCCAGTTTGTCAGGCTGATGTCAGGAACTTTGCAGGGCAATTTGTCAGAAATGCTGGCAGTGCTTCTGCACCCAGTGACGGACATGGGTGAAGGGGGTGGGTCTCACACTGGGTACTGGAATCAGCAGGCCCTCAGTTCTTTTTAAATGGTTTCATACTTGGATACATGCAGTAGCTTCTATTTTCCTGACAGAACCCAGACTGATATCAAGGACTGACAAGATGACTGCTAAAGGTTACCTTTAGTTCTAAGAGTGGAAACATAGCTGAAGTTTGCAGAATTATATAACGCGCCTATACCACATAAGTCCAATTAAAGCTAAGTTCTCAGAAGGTAGGTACACGAATATCACTTCACCACATAGCAGCCTGGGGTTAATATCATGTTCTAAGTCACCTGAGAAGACCTTCAGGTTTTTGTTTTTGTCTGGCAATTGGGGTGTGTGCATGTGCATGGACGTGTGTCTTCTAGAGTAGGAAGGTATTCTTACACATATCCAAGTCTCCCCAGAGAGGAACAAGGTCTTTGAGGGACAAAGAAGGTCCACTTACTCTGTGCAGATGAGTTAGCTGCATTATACATACTACCTCAGCCTTGCCCATGAAAACTCATGTCCCTTGGTGGAGACTCCAATGGCTCTTTCAGGGTCATGAAGTCTCCTCAGACCCTCAGCAGGTGCCAGGAGATTGACAGATGAACTGCTGTATTTAAAATTTAGTCATTGCCTAGAAAGTGGCAGGGTTTCCATTTCTTTCCTTAATTGAGAAAGCAGTCTTAAACATGTTACCTCTTTGGGCTTTACTGATCTATTTGAAAATGAGTGGAATGAACAAAATTAGAGGTTTGGGATCTTCAAAGTATGTAGGGTTTTAATGCAAAGTAATTGTGGGTGAATTCAAATGTGTACCAAACATAGATTAAACATCTCCCACTGTGTATAGATGCTATGGTGAAAAGTAAATAAAAAAATAAAGATTTTCATAAATGGGGTAACACAAAACATACTCTTTTGTGTCTGTTTTTTTTTTTTTTTTTCCTCTCAGCATAACGTGGAGATTCATTTATTATTTCCTGTGCCCGTGGTTAGCTCTCTTTTATTGTGGTGTAGTACTGTGTTGTATGAACATACCACATGTACTTATCCAGTTGCCTGTTGATGGACATCTGGGTTGCTTCCAGTTTGGGGTGATAATGGATAAAGCTGTTATAAACATTTGTCTGCAAGTCCTTTTGTGGGCATGTGTTTTCTTATCTCTTAGGTAAATATATACCTAAGAGAGGAATGGCTGGGTCATATGGTAAGCATATATTTAACTTTGTCAGAAACTGCCAAACTGTTTTACACAGTGGTTGTACCATTTTACATTTCTACCAGTAATGAGTGGGAGTTCCTCTTGCCAACATTTGGTATTTTGCACACCAAAAATACACACTGTCTGATTCTATTCACTTGACGTTCTACAGTAGGCAACATTAATCTATAGTGATGGGAGTCAGATAAGTGGTTGCCTGTATGAGGTTGGGGACACTTTTGACCGCAGACAGTCACAGGAGTGTTGACCTTGATTAGAATGGTGATTATTCAGGCAGTATTAGTCAAATACTTAAAATGGGTTCATTTTGTTGTGTGAAAAATTTTATCTAAATAAGGTTGATTTAAAATGATTTCTATAACAGTAACACTAGGATTCCTGAATTAAGAGGTTGTAGGTCATTCTGTATTTTCTCAATCCATGAATTATCAAAGTGCATCTCCTATCTGGGGATACCTGCACATTTCTAGACATGGTTGAATAGTCTTCCAATTTGGAAAAGTCAAGACTAGACTAGAAGATCCTGAAGTCCTTGGAGCACCAATGTCCCAGTATATATATACTGTGTAGCAAGTTATTCTAAGATCCTCTTGCTAAGTTGCCTAGATTCCTCTCTGCTTTATCCTCAGTCCTGTCCATGAGGCCAGTCAGCTCCCCTGCTTGGCTAGGATGCTGTGTCATCACTGCAAAATCCGTGCAAGTTGACCCAAGCTGCTGTTCTGAGCACCACCTTCCCCAGTAGTGGGACTTTTTCTGGAGAAGCAGTTCTTGCAGGAGGCATTCAGCTCAAAATTAGTGGGTTAGGAATTAAGTCAGCGGAGAGATTGGCAACACGCTTATTCATGCGGCTTTACGAGCTTGTTTTCTTTTTGGAGCAGTCATTCACAATTTAAAGTGATTCACTGCTTTTTGGTTCTGAAAGATCGAAAATGCAGAGTGGAGCAAATGATTAATTCATTGTTTACTACTGTACAACCATTGCTGAGGCACCTGATGTTAATTCAGTCCTTTCTTCACTGACTTCACGTTCTCCCCAACACACAGGGAAAACTGTTCATGGTCAAGACACTTCTGAAGGAAATGCAAATGAGGAAGGGCTGAATGTGATTAATTGCCCACGAGGTGTTGCCGAGGTTCTGAAATGTGGAGTCCTGAGTCAGGGTTTCTTATATGCCCCCAATTTCTGTTATTGTCACTGCTACGGTTGCCCCATACATTTTAGAAGGGCCTTTCAATGCACGTCAAAATGAGCACAGGGTGGCTGGGGGGTCCAGAGTGGTCCTGAGCTACTGTGGCAGGGGCATAGTCAATGAGGTGCTTGCTGCTATCCTGACCCACCTTTTTCTACACCTATGTTTCTCAGATTTCCCATTCAGGTGGTTGCCAAATGGGTAAAAAAAAAAAAAAAAGCAAAGTATTAGCATCTATCATTTTACCGTTTCTCACCTGTCTTCTCAAATAATCTTTGTAACAGCCACATCAAAATGGTGCCACCATAAGTACTGAGTATGTATGGTGCTAAAAAAAAAAAAAAAAAAAAAAAAAAAAAGAGTGCCACTATTGTCTGTATTTTACACCTAGGAAGTAATGAAGGCTGAGCGAGGCCAAGTGAGTTGCTTAAAGGTCACATAAGTACTGGAGTTGGCATGCCAATTTCACAATGCACAGAACCCAGAATCTGACAGAAACACCAGGAAATACTTGTCAGCATTTCTTGATTTTCTAGGAGTCTCATGGAATTGACCGTTAACACTCAGCCTTCCTTAAGATTCATTTTCTACCAGGGACACCCTGGAGTGGCCGTATTTAGGGTCACTGCATCACCTTGTGGTCATGATGGGAACTGCGCTTCCCCAAAGTCAGGGAGTCCTGGGTTCACACAGCTGCTGTTTTTTTCTGAGCTTGGAAGTTCTGTCTGTCTTGAAATCCTAGAGGAAAAAATTCTGCTGGAACTGGGCTTGACAAAGTTGTCCGGCTGACCTCCAGAATTAGGAGAGAGAAGCCTTTCACTTCCCCTCTCACATTCTCATCTACCTTGGCTGCAGGTTCTTAAGGGCAATGTATATACTTCATGTAGGAAGTGAGCTCTCCAGGAGACAGCCTGCAGTCTACATCTGCTTTCAGTTTCTTCCTGACCCTTCTGCCCCTGCTCCCACACTGCTATGTAATGTTGTCCGTAAGTATGGTGTCTGATTAGTTTCTCTCCTTGTTATTCTCCTATGTGGTCAGAGAGAAATGTGAATTCTTTGAATTAACTTGCCTAAAGAGTTTCTTCTTTGCTCTTTCAACTAATCTGGTCTTCTCTCTGCCATGTCATAAGCTACACAACTTTAGATAATTCACATAATCTCCGTGAGCCTCTTCTCAAAAATGGGAATAGGAATAAGGATTTTCATGATGATTAAATGAAAAGCTGCATTTAAAAGCATTTGGTAAACTGTAAGTATGCAAATATAGTGACTATCAGCAAATATTTCTTTCCTACTACCGATAATAAGAGACAAAGCCTGCAAGGCACCTTACACTCTCATCTTTCCATAATTGGAGCATGGATCTCCATAAGAGGTGGAAGTGGGCATCTGTGCATGTGGGAGGAGGAGATGGGAGAAGAGATAAGATAGTTCCCAACAAGAGGAAGAAGGTCAGGATCATTGTTGCATTGTTAGATATTGCTAAAGTCCCTCCTCCTTGATTCAGACGTCCTATCAAAAACTTACCACACTCTAGTTTTTATGATCACAATTTATCTCCAGGATTGTTCTGGGCAAGATGTAATAATACCTGGTTGCCTGTTCTGCAGACGAAGCAGCTCAAGATCAGAGCAGTGAAAAGATTTTCTTAGATTCTCAAGGTAGCAGAATTGAGTAGAAAACATGGAGTTTTTGATTTCCAATTAGGACATCTTAATTTACCACATGTCATACTGTCTCTTCATACTCTAACATAGAAGCTTCCAAACTTTGATAATGAGCCACAATAAGAAATACATTTTACACACTACATACTCACGAGTATACAACCAAAACATGAAGGAATAATACTTACCCTTATCTCCTACAGTGCACTTCATTCTGTCCTATTAATTAAAGAGAGCTATTCGCAAGTCACTAAATTCACTGATGGCCCACTAGTGGACTGAAACTTATATTTTGGAAAACACTGATCTAGAAGGTTCTCTCATAGTCCTGATAGAAACACGTGACTATCACAATTGCCCATGGTTTCAAATGGGTATTACGAATCTAAGGGAATGGAGAGGAAAAATAAGATGAACTCAGGAAGTTCTACCAACTGGAACATAATGTCTGGTTTAAGAAAATTTGAAACATGATTTAAAAAAACTCTAAAATAACTGTATTTTGGTTACTATGTTCTACTCTGTCATGAACATAACACTGGTCCCTCATAATTATTATGCCTCATTACACATCCATCTCCACCCAACCCACTTTCCACACTTTAAAGGAAGGAATTATATTTTATTCCCAGGGCAATAAGCATTTTGCCTGATGAGCACTCAGTAAGTATTGGTTCACTTATTAAATAAAAACTGAATAGCAACAGTCTTGCTTTCTTCTTATTTTCTCTATTCAAAGTAACTTTAAATTCAACCTGGCCTGGGTAGGAGTCATGCACTAAAAATGAGTGACTATGAGCTTCATCATACTGGTATCACCCTCGTGAAATCCAGAGTCTGAATAGAGGAAGAAATAATGAAAGAAGGATAAATACAGTGCTTATTCATTCATTCCTACTATCTCCAGCTCTTGTGAGTAGACCTGTGCCCTTCAAGTAAATGCTTCTTTTTTCTTCCTTTGGTGAGTAGCCTATTTATTTGTTTAGTTACACCCCGTAGACCTTTGATGAATGTGACTAATGAAACCTAATTATAATATAAGAGTGTGATTTTTGGTGCAATTGCTACATTAGAAATGCAAGGCTGTGACAAGCTTTCATCAATGCACCTTAAAAGCACTGAGGTTCCCTGTACTGTGAGTCCTCGTCACAACACTGGGCCACACTAGGTGAGAGTCAGGACTACACCTTCAGATAACCCCAGAGAGAAAGTCTGTGCGGCCTGAAATAAAAGGACAAGACTTCACCCATTGGCAGGTATACACTCATACAAGGGCCAGCCTTTCTCTTTGATTGGGCAAGCAAAGACCCAGTGTCCCTGGGGACCCACAGGATGCTAGAACATCTCCAGCCTTCCTTCAGGGTAAACTGATGTGAAATAGCAACTCTTCAGGTCACTGTCTCTGGGAAGGGCAGGGAACTAATTACATTAATGTCTTCTTTGGGCAAAACATGTTGGCCCTATTCCCACGGACACACCCGGGGAGAGAGCAGTTGCTCCACCTGCACTCTGCCACCCATGCTGAATGACGCTGAGAGATGCAGGGAGGGAAGGGGCTGGATCAATGCCATCTCTTTGTTTTCCTCCTTACAATGAATTGGGGGAGAAAAAAAGGTTGCACTGCAGTCCTTAGGGCTTTGTGTGGATTTTTGTTTGTGAACAGTCATTAATGATGAGGGTACCCATACAAAATTTAAAAACTAATATGTAAAAGGACAGTTTTATATTTACATGGTGATTTTTAATATAATGCCAAAATTTCTTCTAGATTTAGAGGCAGTATTGCTTTACTGTATGAAATAAAAATGTTCTTGAAAAATTGCCAATGACATAATAATTTAAATATACCTGAATAATACAAGAATGAAAAGAATATGAGCTTTAGGGTCAGGCAGATGTGACCCTAAAGATCAGGGTTTGATCTTGTCACCCCTCTGGCCCTTCCTAATCTGTCGGTTAAGGGCTAGTTAAATGTATCCTGTCCCTGGCTCTCAATTTGCCCACATCAAGATGGAAATACAATACTTACTGCACAGGACTGCTGGGAGGATTAAATAAATGTGCAATAAGTAATTTATGAAATCAATTTATTAGCTGCCCATTTAGTAAATATAATTTTCTGTATGTAAGTACAGGCACACTTGTCAACTTTCACGTGCATTTTACAGATGCTTATATAAAAATGAGACACAAAATACTCTCCTCAACTCTTCAAGGTTGACTGAAGCAGAAAAGAGCAAAAGATATTAACTACATTTTATATACCAAAAAAATAAGTCCCAGAAACAGAGTGAGTTAATAGCAAACTAAGCCTCAAGTCCAAATTTCTAACTTCCAAATCCTGGTAAGTCTTAGGTTAGCAATGTTTAACCAGAGGAGGGGTCAGAGGGTGTGCACTTTGAGAAAACATGTCAATATTTTAGTTGTTTTTAAATGTCTTTAATTATGACAATTTATCTTGAAATTCCAAAGAACACTAAAGGGGAGCAAAGACTGCTTCTGTTTATGGACGTGGGTCTCGGGGGCCCTCACTAAGCTCACACAGGCCCTTCCAAGGGGACTGGAAAACCTTCCTGCACCTGAAAACAGAAAACGGGGAGGCTGACACACCAACCTTTCTCTTCCTGGGGATGGGTTCGTCGAAGAGCAGGTTGCTGGCCTCTGACTCGTCAATGCCATCGTCCGGCTGCGCAGGGCTGCGGAAAGGCTTGAAGCTGTCGGCCGACAGCGGCGGCGACGGCGTGGACGGGTTGGACTGGTCGCTGGGGGCGCTCCAGCTCCAGTAGCCGCTGCTGCTGGTGCTGGAAGGCACGTAGCCACCCTCCTTCCAGGATCCGCTGAGGCCCTCTGCGCCGGACACAAGGGGAACACGGGAAACCGGGCCTTGACGCTGCTCCAGTGAAACCACCGCAGCCCACTCAATAATTTGCAGACGCGGGGTGTGTAAGTATATATTGTTCTATTTATATACCCCCCTCCCAAAAGTCACATCATGGTTTATAAACATTTAGTTATTTTAACCACATGATAATAGGTTTTTCTTAGGGTTTTCTGATGTGCATTGTTCTTCTGTACAACACTAGTTCCTTGGAATGAGATTATATCAAACAAGGGAAAAAACATACCTTCTTCACTAAGTTTGAGGTCACAACTACCATATTTCTAAGAGAGGAATACCTTTTACAGTATTTTTCCAAATTGGTCACAAAGTTCCCTCTCACCTCCTACCCCTCCAATCTTTTCTTAAAAAAGGAATTTTTTTTTTTCTTTCTTTGTCTTTTCTTTCTTTCTTTTCTTTTTTTTTTTTCAGACAGACATTTAGTCTGTTGCTCAGGCTTAGAGTGGTATGGTGTCAGCCTACCTCACAGAAACCTCAAATCCCTGGGCTCAAGTGATCCTCCTTTCTCAGCCTTCCAAGTCCAAGTAGCTGGGACTACAGTTGCTTGATAGGACTCCTCACTAATTTTTCTATTTTTAGTAGACATGGGGTCTAGCTCTTGCTCAGGCTGGTCTGGAATTCCTGAGCTCAAGAGATCCTCCTGCCTCACTCTACTGGAGTGCTAGAAATAGCCAAAAGGAATTAAGACTGTAATTCTTACAATACACTTACAGGAATTTAGTCTAAGATTTAAAAATCTAAGAGAAATAATTTCTAGATAGTTATATAAAGCCATTTCCCATTCTGCTTATTATAACAAATAATAGTACCTGACATTTTATGAGTGTTTTATATCTGACAAAGCATATTTGCATGATCTCAGGCATTCTCACATTATTCTTTCAGAGTAAGGACCATCATCCCAATTTTACAGACAAGGACTCTGAGGCAGCAGGAAATAACTTGCCAGGTGACCAGGAGATGGGCCCCAGGCCTAAGCTGGCCTTCAGTGCATGCAGCCCTGGGCTGTGAACATCCCCCGTTCTCTCTGGCAAAGCTGGGATAGGATAAGAATTTATTGGTCATAATTACTGGTAATATTAGTGTTAGATTTTACCTTTCCACTTGTGGTAAAAAACATTATGAAATGTTTGCTAATGTAGAGAGATTTTTGCCTAGTTAGAATATTTTCTGGGTATTCTTTTAGTCACTGAAGATATGCTTTACCTTTCAATATGCACAATTTTAATTAGCATTTATATAGATTCTACTTTTTCCTTGGATAATTTCTTCTCTATATTTATGAGCATTGTGAATATATCAAAACCACAGTCTAACTACACAGAGGGGGAAAAAAATCCCCAATGCTAAAAAATAAAATACTAACATCTGTATAATGAGTCATGAAGACAAATGGTAGAATAGAATTCATGGAAAATTTTTTTAACTGTCTTCACCTAATTATAGATTTCCAGCATATTCCTTAACTATGTCAAGCAAAAAGTTAACTGAGGGGAGTGAATTTTTAAGTTGAAATAGGAGAAGTAAGTAACCCCTCTCATTATAGCAAGGTTCTTTTAGAATCAAATGGTCATTATGCAGGCTCAGGCCTCGCCAGCATCAACAAAGCCAAATTAGCATCTCACTCTTTGCTGTCTAGAGGGATTGATGGGCTCACTGGCCAGAGTCGCCTATTATGAACAAGAAAGCTCCATCCAACAGAGCAGGACTTCAAGAGGACCCTAATGTAAGGCCTTAGGTGATATTACCTGTCTGAAAAACAGGTAATATCACGCTCCACCTGGCTTATAAATAGACTGAAACATGCACTTGTAAAATAAAATAAAGTTCATGGTACTAGATACATAATCATGGTAAGCATGAGGAACTGAATTTATTTTGAGAATCAACTATTATTACAGTGTGGTTACATCGCTACATGTCAATGCCAAAAGTTAATCTGCTTCCTGACTTATGAATGACATTTCCTTTAGAAACACTATTTAATCGGAGGGACCAAAAGATATAAAAATAAATTTCTCAGAAAAAAGTCAGGACCAATTCCTAATATTCTCAGGGGAAAGAGTCTCCTTATATTAAAACAAGTATTTGCGCAGAATGCAGATAGACACTGGTGACTCTTAGACTCTTTGCAAATCCACATCCTGACAGAATGATCCTTCTTAGGCACAGAAAGGATAACAACAGTTACCCAAAATTAACTGATGACAATAATTTGAGAGAAAATCTTTTTTTTTTTTTTGAGACAAGAGTCTTACTTTGTCACCCTTGGTAGAGTGCTATGGTGTCACAGCTCACAGCAACCTCCAGCTCTTGGGCTTAGGTGATTCTCTTGCCTCAGCCTCTCTAGTAGCTGGGACTAAAGGCGACTGCCACAACACCTGGCAAATTTTTGTTGCGCTTTGGCCAGGGCCAGGTTCAAATCTGCCACCTTCGTTATATGGGGCTGGTGTCTTACTCACTGAGCCACAGGTGCTGCCCCAAGAGAAAATCTTTTATTCCTAAAAAAAAAAAATGCCTTCATTATCATAAATCACTCTCCCTACCTAAGAATTTGCTTCCTGTTACAGACTAAATGAGAGACAGGCAACAATTTGAGGTTATTAGTTGAGTAGTTGTTTTTTAAACCATAAATGAATGCTAAATTATTTTATTACTATGCTAAACAAAAGTTTACACTGAGGAACCAAATGGTTTATTTTAATTCTAACCTTTAAATACAAAGGAACCCTAAAAAAGTTCTCAATGTGAAAAAGAATCCAATGACAAAAATAATAATTAATTAAAAATTTACTTTCTACTTTTCCTCTAAGGATCCCATGGAATTTCTGTAATTCCTTTTCCCTAGAATATGTTTTGGGGGGTTTTGCTTTTACTATAAGCCTTTAGCAAAGTTGCCAAGCTGAGAAAGGTGAATCAGAACATCAAGAATCCAAGAGGACCCCCAGAAGAGAGGTTAGGTCATTGAATGGGAATGGTGAGGCTCATCTGAAGAGCTCCTTCTCTAGTGCTATGTGAAGAGGTGGCATTACCCTAGCTTGTGGGGAATCATGCTACATCCATTTGAATTCCCAGCATCTTGTCCATTCTTTCCACTTATAATGAGGTAGGGGTTAAGTTTTGGTGGACTCACTGGAAGTTCAGCAAATTTATTTTAACATCTCATCTTACAACCAAATTGTGTGTGAACCATGGCTCTATCTCATAACTGACCACACAGGTTTCTGAGAGAAGGCTGCCCTTGCTGGTGAGTCTCACTCTTAGTTCATTGCATTTCAGTAAACTGCAATCTGGCTTCCTCTCATAGGGAGTCCTTTGTGAATGTTCTTGCCAAAGCTACAAGTGACCTTCTTTTTTGATGCAAAATTCACTCCTTTTCATCCATGACCTTCTGAAGCATCAGACACTTCTTGAAACATACTTTTCCCTTGGCTTCTATGAAACAACACTCTATTAGTTTTCTTCTGCCTATCCCTTACATGATGGTGAGCATCACTGCCTCCCTCATGGTCATCTTGTCTTCACAATGGGCTTCTACACAACTTTCTCAGGGTGATCTCATCTATTCTCACAGCTTCAAAACATTGCCTTCCAATTCTGTACTGTCAGCCCAGATCTCTCCCACCCTGCATGGCAGTCTCTACCAGAGGTTGCTCCTTGAATGATCTTCAGGAACTGCCTACCAAACATGTTTTTAACTGGCCCTACTATCTTTTTTAGCAACCCCAGCTCTTGCCCCAAATATTCGCCAGTAGATTTATTCCTGTGCCTTTGTGCCCTGTCTCAGGCAATGGCAACACATCCTCTCCTTCCTCCTTTCTGTTCATCCCCAAGTCCTATTGATTGTACTTTCTTCACATTTCTCAGTCATGTCCCATTTACCCCCACAGTGACCATCAATGCTTTATCTTTGTTGTTGTTGGTAAACCTAATCACAACTTTCCAGTGCCAGTGTCACTTTAATAGTTCTCTCACAACCTCAGAATAAAGTTCAAACTCCTAGACAGGCAAACATAACCTCTCCTGATCTCCTGCCATTCTAACTTCATCTCCTACTATCTGCCCTTCTGCCTCATGATACTGGATTATATGAGGTCATATTACATCAGCATTAAGAGAGCAGATCTGGAATAAGAAAGACCTACCATTTGCAAGCCAATTAATCTCTGTGAATCTCAGTGTACTCATCTGTAAAACAGGGATAATAACATCTCCTGGAGTTGTGGGAATTGAAAGAGATAAAGCAAGCATAGTACTTGGCACATAGTAAGTGTTCAATTAGTGCTAGCCATCACCATGGCTATGACTGACTGTTTTTTTCCTAAACCAACTGTACCCTACCTGTGAGTGTGGATATTGTTTTTCAAGGTTGTATTCAAATCACCTAGCATAGTACCTAATAAATATATGTTAAATGAATGGACTAAAAAATTCTATTTGATTAAGGAATCTGGGATAATTCTTTTATTAATAAAAATATTAAATTTTCTGAAAATTCTTTGATCCAACTATCTTTCTAGTTAAACATAAATAATGCTAGAGAAAATGACTTCATTAGATCTATCTCCATTCACCTGGAAAAAAAGGATCGTAGTACTGCAAAAGTATTCTATTAATAGAAAGAAAGAAAACAAGTAATGGAACAAAAAAAAATATGATTTGAATGAATGGATGTATAAATGAGATGCAGCAGGCTCTTGGAGAAGATGAGGAGGCTGACAGGTCTGGGATCTCCATCTCTTCCACATTTACCCTTGCTTCCTGCTAATAGGTGGGGGTTAATTTTTCACTGTGCTTGGAAGGAATGCAGCTCCTCAAAGAGAGGCCCTGCTCTTGGTATCAAGGAACCTTTCTAAAGCCCCATATCCCAGACCTACCATTCGGCCGCATGGGAGGGCTTCGAACCAAAGGGCTGGTTGACAAACTGGTTAGTACCATCGCTGCTGTCACCTTGTCCATGTCCAGTTCCTCTGAAGATTTCCTGTAAAACAGGAAGAGTAATTGATAACTGTGTTCACTCTGCACGCACTGTGGGCTAAACAAAGTTTGCTCCTTTAACTCAGCCCATGAACATCCAATGCTCTGTTAGATTTATTTTATAGATGAAGAAGCTGAAGTCTAAGAGGTTAAATAATCTAGTCAAAGTCATGCAGTATTAGCAAGACAAGGATTCGTCCATCCATCATTCATCTAACAAGTACTCAGTGAGAGTGTGCTAATGGGCCAGACCCGTTCTAGGCACAAGGGATACCTGGTGAGCAGCAAAGTTCTTGCCTTCATGGAGCTTAGAGGCTGGTTGTAAGAAACACAATTCTCCGTAGACAAACAAGCCAAGTGGAAGAAAATCATTTCTGATAGTGACAAGTGCTAGGAAGGGCATGAACAGGTTGATATGGCAGTGATGGGGTATGGGGGAGGGCTGCTGTACTTGAGGCAGTCAGAACACGCTTCTCCAAGGTGGAGTGTGAGAATTAGTACTGAGGGGGTAAGGGAGTGAAGTCCCCAAAGTGCAGTTGCCTGAGCAAAGGGAGGTGGCAGGGGAGTATGCGTGTGTTTGAAGACCGACCCAAGAGTGTACAAAAGGGAGAGCCATGTAGGACAGCTTGCACCAGGTCCTAGGGCCATAAATGGTGTTTTGATTTTATTCTAAGTGTAATGGGAGGTCACTGGAAGGCTTTAAGCAGGCCTGGTGAAGTAACAGGATTAATATTTCTAAAATAATTACCTGAGCTGCAATATGGAGAATGGATTTTAGGGAAGACAGACTAGAAGCAGAGAGGCCAGTTGAGGGGTGATTGTTAGGGGTTCAGGTAAGAGGAATCAGTGGTTTGGACTGGGGTGGGGTAAGTGGTGGGTGACCATGCACTGGGTCAGGGAAGGAGGGCAAGAGGGTGGCTCTGGGTATTGGCTGGAGCACTAAAAGAGCCATTTACTGAGGTAGGTGAGACTGGATAAAATATGCAATTAGGGATGTTTAAACTCCACTGTTTTTTTTAAGTTTGGTTTGGTTGTACTACACTCTACCACATAGGTACTATGATACCATGCCAATAGGTACCATGTTTTTCAGTGAAGAAATACGAGTAATATTCTTTGAGATAAAGAGGTTGCACTGGTTCATTAATTTTGGCTAAGTTGGCCCTGAATAAAAGTTCATAAAATAATGATCATGGTGATTGAAGTCAGCTTGTTTTATTAATAAAGAACTTAAAATTGAGAGGAAAAAATGTATGTGGTACACTGATATCAAATAAATTGTACCACCTCCTGAGAGATGAACATTTTCAAATTAGAGAACAGTTGAAGAAGCACAACAGGATTAATAAGCCATATCCACAGATGAATTGTCACTCTGACAATGTGGCTTTCATTCACAGGTGTGCGGAATTATTTGTAAAAGCAATGAACTCTTAGGGATGGAAATTTCACAGTGTTGCTTCACAATACAGTGGGAAAGGTAAATCTTAAATTGAAGAAAAATCAAATGGTTCCAAATTTTCTTTCTTGGGGGGGGGCTGCTCAACTAATTTCATCATAAAGTTACTAAAACTATTGCAGCTCGTCTTTCTGAGGGCCACTGTGATACTAAATTATGAAGCAAGGCTTATTCTTTCAATCCAAGGTACAAAAGGATGGAGACCTATGAAATTTTCTTCTGTAATTCTTTTAAAAAGACATGCTCTTTCTCAGCAAATTTTTCCATCAAAAGACAAATTACTTGTTTCAGAGCTTGACAATTAAAATGCATCTATAAAGTAATCTTGAGAGTGTACCATGAAATTCACTACAAAAGTTTTCAGGTTACTTTCATATAGGTAGGGGAAAAACTGCTCATTCATTTGGCATGTCATTTAAAGATTTTACAATGTTCACATTTATAAGAACTCTGCCTTTGGGAGTTGAGGTGATGCCAGTTTTTTACAGAAACAAAGCTTCTTGAAACCGCACCGGGAAAGAATGTATGTAAAGCACCTTTAGGTAACTTAGAGTGTTTTGTTTGTTTGGTCTCCCTATGTAGGGACAGTCACAAGGGAAGGGATAAGATGTGGGTCTTGAAGGAGCAAGGCTTACTGTACATCCTTCTAACAGACCCTAGAGCCCACATGCCTGGTACAGGGGAACAACACGACTTTGTAACTTTATAGGAGAAGGTCCCCTTGCCCTTCCTCTGATTCCTGAAATGACCTGCTATTAAGTATGTCTCTTTCCTTGGCTACATCTTGGTTTCAGGGATCTTCTTGTTCTTCCCTCAATCTGCTTTGTGTCTTCTTTGATTTTCCACACCTAAGGTGAACATTTTATTTTTGATGCCTAATTGATGATTAACTCAAATACTGGCTTATGGGTTTTTTTTTTTTTAATATGACAATCAACAGGAAATGTATTATTATAAAGTATGCATTTTTTCTGGATTGCCAAAATTCACTGCTATGTTTCAAAATAATTTTTGACCATCATAAAGAGATTTGCAAAGAAGAATGAAAAGAGTTTGAATAAACATGAGTATAATCAGTGTGTTTTTGGATTTGGATATCCTTTAAGTTTCCCATTGGCATTAGAAGTCATTAACAACAACGATGACAGCAAAGTCAAAGGAATACATGGCTACTGACATGGTTAACCTGTATTTCTCAGGGAGTATTGTAATCATGCTACATGAAATGTTACCAGATGATATGACCTTGTGCTGAGTTGTGTTTTTGTTTTTATGTTTGTTTAATTTCTTTTGGTACA
>CAUYPK010099727.1:0-18011 GCA_963574355.1 Loris lydekkerianus | reverse complement strand
CATTTTTGCTCTCCATTTCTCTTCCTCTTTGAGAGTTTGGAAGCATTCAAAGGCTTTGTCTTCAATGTCAGAAATCCTTTCTTCTGCTTGCTCCACTCTGTTACTGAGGGATTCTACTGTATTTTTCAGATCTTTGAGGGCTGCAAATTCTTGCTTCAGTGAGTCAGAATCTTTGATGGTTTTGTCTTTAAATTCATTAAATTCTTGAGACAAATTTCTAATTTCCACTTTTGAATTGCTGCTCGAATTTCTAATTCCAAATTTTCCTCCATTCTATTAATCTTGTTTGCAATCCAAATTCTGAATTTGATTTCTGACATCTCAGCCCAGCTGTTTATAAATGGGATCTTCAGTTACATCTGACATATCTTTCCTTGGGGGGGGGGGGTTGATCTATTCTGGTAATTCATGTTTCTAGATTTTTTCCGCTGATTCTGCCCCATGATTGTTTTACACAGTTTGATTTTTCCCCTGGAGCTTTGACCAGGACCCGTACAGTGCTATGGCCTGAGAAACTGGGTACCTGTTTGGTGTGGTGGGGCTAAGTGGTTCTGTCTCGTTTTCAGCTCTTTTCAACCCTAGTGACACAGTTACTCTGGGTTGAAGTCTCAGCTGTGGAGAAATACCAGCAATTTAGTCACCCTACCCTCCGCAAGCAACAATTGGAAAAGGAAAATCAAACCTTCCTACAATCACACACCCAAGGCACCACCTGAATAGTCCTTGGGCGATTGGCTCAGTTCAAAAATCAATTGTCTCAGTCAGCACCTGTCTCAGGTGGGAGAGTTTAAAAGGTCTCTGGCAACTGGATCGCAGGGGTCTGGTGACTACTCTGATATGGCTTGTTCCAGTGCTCCATGGAGTCAGGAGGCCCCACCCAGCAAATAGATCATTCTGGAAGTTTGATGACTCCTTCCCCACCTTACACCTCTGTCACACCCGGTCACTGATAGTCCTGCAGGGCTTTGACGCAATTGCTTGTAGTGAATAGATACTCCAGGGGTTTGCACCTGCCTGAATCACAAGGAAATCTATTTCTGCTCAGCCAGGCCACTCCGCTCTGCCTCTATCTAGCAGGGGAAGGTGAGGCCTGACAACCTCAGGCACTTGATGGAGGCTGGGGGGTGTTTACTCAGTTCTAGCCCCACCCCGATTGATGTTACTGACAGAACAGTACAGAACAGAACAACTTTGGGGGAATTTTTTTCTGTCCCTTCTCTATTCCCTTGCAGAAGAGAAGCTGTTTTGAGTTCCCAGAGCCTATGCCTCAGGCCCTGTCTTGCTCTTGCAGGTTTGTATTTGGTTACCTGTCAGTTCTAGCCTCCTGTCTTCCTTTGTCTATAGGCTGACAATCCCCTGAGGGCCAGGTGCATCTTAGGTTCAGTAAAGCGGTCCTGTGGGTCAGCCCCACCCTGGGAACTTCCTGGCTCTGTGCGTGCTTTTCTAGTCCCCGCACTCCACCCAGTGCGGTACCGCTTCAGGCAAACCCTTTACTCACAGGGCCTGCGTTTCTGTCACAGATCTGTTCCATGGTGGTTGCCACCTGAGTAGATGCTCGGCCTCCTCTGGTTGCTGAGGGAGACAGGGAATGTGACTTTGGAATATCTTGGAGTGAGCCCTATTGTTGCCGAAAGATGGCTGCTGCTCTGCACCTCGGGGCACCGCCACTCTGGTGTTGTTCCCTCTCAGATGAATGTCCTCCCCTCACTCCTGTGCCGCATAGTCAGCACTGACCAGCTGCAGTTTAGGCCCTGTCCACACCCCTCAAGAAATCACGCAAGAATCTGGACTCCTGGGGGACAGGCCTCCACACCTCAGAGTGAGAGTGGAGGGGAGTGCTGGGAGCTCAGAGTTGCAGGTAGATAATATATACAGTTTTATACAGTTTTATGCCTGGCAAGAGAACGCCATGGCACCATAGTAAGGGACGTAGGTCCAGTTTTTAGAGGTTCTCTCCCATGGAGTGTAGTGGGAGGATCTTTGAACTCTGCTTATTTGTTTATGGGGCACTCCGAGCCATTCTCATAGGGGAGGAGACTCCCATCTGCTTGGTGATGGATTTTGTACCTTTTGTTTGTATCCTTGGGGTTGCAGCTCGCCTCAGTGTGGTTGATATGCGTTCTTCAAACTTCTTTCTTGGTGAAGCTCAAATCCACCCAGTTACTTGCTAAATTTCTGTCCTTTAACTCTCCTTCTGGACAGGAGCCTCTGTGGAAAGCTGGCTTCAGTCAGCCGTCTTGTCTCCGCCCCCCTGATCAGCCTTTTTAAAGGCAGCTTTCCCAAAGGAAAAAAAAGGGAACATATATTAAAATTCATAAACAGTAGCTAAGTAATGAAATCACACAGTCAAGGTAATTGATTTTCACTGGGTGTATAGGCATATGAAAAAGCATAAAAATCAGAGTTATTCAATGACAAGTCATTGTACTTCTTTCATGTGGAATGCTGAAATTCTTTGTTAACTGGATCAGAATCTAAAGAATCATTTGTCCAGAAAGATTTTATTTTTATACCTCCTTTTTTTCCCTTTGTGTATTTTCTATCAAGTTAAAAATAAGGACGATACTTTTTTCCTATTAACGAGTTTCAATTCTGGATGCATATCAGATATATTATCATTAGGATAATGTCAACAAATTCACAATGATGTGACAGTGTTTAAAAAGCATTTAGATTAGCAATGAAACAATTAAATGGTAGCCAAATAGGGGAAGAGATGGGATACGGTTCTTAGCTGTAAGCATTATTCTGCATTTTGACCAATTTATGTTTGAAACATGCTTAATTAATGCAGTAGCTTCATTTAGACTGCTTAATTGTGAAAGCCTTTTTATATTCCAAGCATGTTCAAAAGCTTTTCTCAAGAGTTGGTTTCAAGATGAGAAAGTTTGACGCAATCTTGATTTTCTTATCTAGTTGGGTAGCTCTCCAAGTTCCTAAGAACAGACTGAAGACAAAAGTGACCCCAATGCAATGGGTTGATGTTGCTATAAAACACCTAAAATGGGGGGAAAGGTCTTCCCAAGACCCAGGCCTTTATTCTTCACATTTTTTGTATGAGGAAGGTTAGCTGGCAGGGATTTGGTTGTTCTAGAACTCATTCTATCGGGAAGTCCATTTATACAGAAGAGGAAGAAGGAAGAGCCCCACCCCACACCCAGACTCTCCAGATTGTTTTCAGATGACTTCCAGGAACAAAGCCTTTGCACTCCCATGAGGATGTATGATGAACAGGTAGCTAAAACTCTGGGGCTTCATCATCTGCCCAAGCTGGAGTCTTAGTGTCCTGTGTTGTAACAGAGTAGCATGATCCCAGCTGAGAAACCCCCGAACCCAACACCTTCAAGATCAGTGAAAATTGAATGAAGCTTCAATGAAGTTAAGAAGATGGTTTGAGTATGAAATATTAATATACTTTGGAACAACTGCATCAGTTGAACCCAGAACAATTCATACCACTTTCTCATTACATGTCAGTAAGATATGGGCATTACTATTCTTTTCTCATATCTGTATAGAACACACTGGTAAAAAACACACTTAGAAGTTCACTTTTAAACAATATCTTGAACACTTATTTGGATCAAGTGATCAATCATTTTTGAATAATGTAAAGAATAAGTTTTAAAACATAAGCCTTGGTATTAGATATAAAATCTATTTTGCATTTTAATTGTATTCTTGTCTTCGATTTACAGTATTTGCCTTTATTGCAAGGGAAGTCCTTAGGCATGATTTTTGAGAAAAGAAGTACTCGAACAAGGTTGTCTACAGAAACAGGTGAGCCCACTGACGAACTCACACTTGTGTTGAAGAGTGAGCTCAAGAGTAAGGACTTGGGGAAGGTAACCAGGTGAGAGGATTTGTCTATAGCAACCACAGAGCGCAAACACTTTTACTGAGAGTAGCCATGCATACCTGTGATGTTCTTTTCAATTCTTATAAAAGCTGCAAAGTAGAACAATTAGCTTCATCCATAGTAATTCCTCATAGTATTGAGGAATTCAATAGAAATCCCATATCACTCTTCATGTTTGGGACAAAATGTATGTGGACATAAATTCTCAGGCTTCAAATTTATGTGGGTAAGAAATGTGTCTATTTTTCTAACATGTAAAGAACTTTTTTGTGTGTCCCAATTCTGCTGGAAATTTAATCTCTGCAATGTTAGACAATCTTCTAGACAATCTTCGGTTGTTCCAGGGTTTACTTTGTCAATTTCAGGTCTCTTCCCCTTTTCTCACAGTCATGACTAAATCCTGGAGGGTATCTGAATGTCAAGACATGTAGAACCATCGGGATTTAGTCCTTGGTTATCAGGACACCATCAGGTCCATGCTAGGGTATGCTGGGACTTCTATATTCCCATAAGATTTTGGCTGTTACCCATTTACTGAAGGATTTGCTTTCCTCCAGTCACAAGACCCAAGGTATCTCTTAGGTTGGTCAACCTCTTGGCAGCTCTCCAGGCCACACTGGGCACAGAGATGCTGCAAGACCATCTCTATTGTTTCTTCCTCATGCTGGGTGCCAGGAGCTCTGTAACATTTATTGCCTCCTAAAGCTCCGTCTTAAAAGCAAGACACACATATTCTCAGATCTGGAGTTTCATCATGCTCCTTAGCCTTTAGAAGTTGGCCTGGGGGACATACAGCAGGGTACCTTGTCAGAGGCCCATCAATTTCAATTTCTGTTATCTCTTCTTTCTCACTCCCCCTCTTCCCCTTTCAGTTTCCAATATTGGAGGCCAGGCAAGAAAGCAGGAGGAAAAACTGGCTCTGACTATTCGTGTGCTCTTCCAAATCTATTGTTAGTGCCTAGAATTCTAGGCTGTTAGAATTCAAATTTTCTTTTTTTTTCTTAAGCTATTATCTCTGCAATGGGTTTCAATAAGTCTATTAGTCTATTCTCAAACCCATAAGGCACAAATGGCCTCTTTTCTCTCTCGCTGAATTTCTGCCCTGTCAGACCTCACTTGAATCAATAATATGACTGCCCAAATGAGCAATCAGACAGGGTTGAGGAGGAAGTAGCACAAAGAAAAACACATTGGTTGATTCTTCAAATATCTTATCCTACCTTACAGGTGTCAGAGCTTTCTAGGGCTTAGAAACAAATAACTACTACATGTGATTTTTGTCTCATAATCATCAGTCATGAGGGTTCATCATTTTAGACAACAAAAATTAAGTTCAGGAGAATTAAGTGACATGCTGAGTATACTCAATTAATACACAGAGCACCAGGATTCAGATCTCATGTCCACTATTCTTACTAATGCACTCTTTTTGCTGCTTGAGAAAAGGAAGAAGAAAGAAAGGAAATATATAAGGTGTCACCTAACCTTTGAAGTCCTAGGAAGAAAACAGATTAGAACATTTTGTTTTTCAAAGCTGACTACTACAGCTATCATATTAGCATCTGATGAATAGTAGGGGGGAAAATGAATAAGCTAGTCAGTAATTCTCAAATTCTGCTCCTTTCTAATACTGGTCTTCTATGAGTTGGGCATAACTTAATTTTATCTTTTAAAAAATTTTACCATTAGTACTTATGAGAGGTTGTCTTTTTTGAAGAATTGATTAATATGCATGTATAGAAATTGCTTGATTTTAAGTTTTTTAACATGAATCATTCTTAGTTAGCAGTGATTTGACCACTTTTTCCTATTCAAATGTTATATTTGGTATAAAAATATTTCTGAATAAGTGATCAGTTTCACCATTCACAATAATGCAGTAGTTAAATGATTAATCAAAACAAGAGTGCAGATTTAACGAGTTTTTGGATGCAGACCCAGTGCCAAGTGCTCCACATTAATTGCATGTATAATTTCACTTAATTTTCACGACAACTCTCTGAGGGCAAGGCCATTGAGGAAAACAAGCTGAAACAGGTTTAGTAAATGAGCCACAGATACATAGCAAATAATAAGCCATTAGTAAATGTATTTTTTAAATATCTAATTTAATTCGGACATGTTAATAGTCTCGTTCGATTCTGATAGACTTGTTTCTACTGGTGATAATAAGCATTTTTTGTTAAATGATGGTTTTCTGTAAAGAAGACCTCTGAAACCTGCAATAAGTGGCAAACCATAACAAGTACATGAGGAAAGGAACCTATAACCATGAAAACTTACAGTTCGTAGAGTATTTGTCATTATCCTGAATAAGTACCCCTAGGTCTAATTGCATATGGCATCCTGCCAAACTCAACTGTAGGAGAATCAGTCAAAGAGAGCAGCTGCCTTAAATGCTTACAGAAATAGTAAATCCCAATAAATATCCTAGCAGAGCATTGCTATTGTGCATATGTGTATCTTAATAGTTGTTCTCTGGTACAATTTTTCCACAGGCACCACTTGTTAACCTTACTATTTACAATGAAAATAGGATGTGATTATAACTGCTACTGCCCCAGAGTTTTGCCAGCCCCTGGGATGGGGTGATCCTCACAGGACAGTCCTTAAGAATTCCATTCCAAGTCAGAGTTTCGGAGATACAGCCATATTTCTACTTATCACAAGAGACAGAATAAAATTTTCCACCTGATTTAAACCATATTCATTGTTTATTAACATGTTTATGAAAGTGTAAGTCATCTACAGATCACTAACTCCCTATAGTTGATGAATTCAAATTTTTACAGTGAACACATCATTGTAACACCCAAATAGAGATAAAGAATGTTAATAGAACCTAAATCCCGGCCCTGCCCTTGTATTTGCTTCTAGTCACTATTCCTCCCCCCACGTATAACTATTATCCTGGCTTCTAATATCACATATTAGTTTTGCCTAGTTTCAAACTTTACATAAATAGAATCACTCAGGAGTGCTCTTTTATGTGTGGCTTCTTTTGCTCAGCATTGTTTGTGAGATGTATTGATGTCGCTGGGTATGGTTGTAGATCATTCATTCCCCAACCGCTCTTTGCGTATGCTCATCTGGCAAGCCAGACAATTCTCCCATGTGGCTGTTGCTGATTATATTCTTTTATTGCAAACTAATTGAGCCAATAGATGGATGTATTTATTAATCTTGGTAAATGCAGTCACTGATAGAAAAAACGTATAAAGCATTCTAAGAGATGGTTCTTTTCATTATTTAACATTGCTATTTCACTTTCAAGGTGAAATAGAAGCTGGTGCTTTAATAGCTGTTTCAAATTCATCATCTTTACAAAGATGCCAATATAAAAATTGTGATACTATTCTGCAAGTATAAAAGCCAAGCACAGAGAGGTTAATGACTGCCGAGTTCTACCAGCAAGAGCCCTCGGATCCCTCATATTTCTAGTGAATGAATTCTATTTATGCTCTTTCTTCCAAAGCCTACAGGGATCTTTGAGGCAAAGAAAGAGGAAAATAAGATTGATTTTCATTTTCACCAACAGAAATTAATGAATTGACAGAAGAAACCCTTTGTTCAAACATAGCTGATGTGAAAGCATAAGCAGTTGAAACAGGTAAAAGCAAGCTTCTCTGGATGGAGAGGAGAGCAAAGACCCAGCCCTCTGTCCTCTTCTCTTCAGCAACGGCAGCTCCTGGTGGCTGCTCAGAATCTCTGATACCTGGTGAAACACGAATTGCCACCCAGGCCTGATAAAACTAATGAATGCTTGACCTGGGCTTTTGAACTGGGGTTTGAGGCTTCTTTTTGATCAATAGCAAAACCGGCAAAGGCGATTTTTTCGGAAAGGTAATATCCTCGCTTTTTTTCCTCTTTCATGAAGGAAAAAGAAAAGTTGATTCTTTGACTCCTACTTGTAAACACTTTTTTGTGACCCTTCTTTCTACCTCTGTGTCATAAGTTCAGGCTCTATGTGACCCTTCCTTATGGCATAAAGAGAGAAATGGAAGGGCCATGGACTAATTCTGAGTTGCTGCTACAAAATGACTTCTAGTCAAAGAAAGAATATGACTTGGAACAGACCTGCTAGGAGGTCTTAAACTTTGTTTCAAATCTACCTCTGTAGTTCTCAACCGTCAATAGTACTCAGCTCTGAGTTGGGCCCAGAGTCAGTGCACAGTAAATAACTTTCTTGATGGATGTGCAGTATTCAGATTTCTTTAGGTGACTTTGCATATTTATAAATGCATCATTAAACTCCATTAGCTCACTTCACAGATAGTAAAATTTATTTTTTCCTTCATTTAACAAAATGAGGGGTGTTTTCAAGTAAGAAGAACAGCTCCTTCTTTTCAGAGTCAAAATCCCTCTTTCATTCACTCTAACAAGTATTCATTGAGCACTTACTATTCAGAAGCCTTTATTCTAAGTGCTCAGGAGTGAATCATCAGTAAACAACAGAAACCCCTACCTTACATTCTAGAGAGTACACAGACAATAAGCAATAGAGCTGATAAAGAAACGGGTGGTATAGTATTTTGGGAGGTGATGAATGCTCTCAGTAAGAAGAGTAATATTCCTGGAACTGAGAAAGAAACATGTGTACCATCACTGAGACTTTGGTTTTTACTCTGAGTGAAATGGGGAATCCTTGAAGGATTTTGAGCAAAGGGGGAGTATGATCTGACTTGTGTTTTAAAAGGATCCCTCTGAATGCATGAGAATAGTGTGAGGGGTGGAAATAAGGTAGAAGTAGTGAAAGTTGCCAATAGATAGCTATCATATTATATATAGCGTGATAGCTATTATATTCTATATCGTGGAGGGGATAAGAGGGACAGATCTAGATACGTCTGGAAGGGAAAGCCAACAAGATTCCTGATGTACAGCAGTATCCTCATTATCTGGCACCCATGGGGAAATGTAATTTCTGGTTGCTTGACAGTTACTATTAAAAATAGGCCTAACTAATTCTATACCGTACCATACTATACCATAAGTTCTGTATTGACTTGTTATTAATATTGGAATACACTGAGAAAGGCAAATTAAGACAAAGACAAATTTCACTTACTGTAAAACAGGTTTCTTGTATTACACCAATGTGTACACAATGCATGCACCAAGGCATTTGCAGAAATAAAGTCTCACAGCATTGGGCAATGTCTACATTAAGCAGACATAATTTACATCAGTTGGTATAGGATACCAAGCTTATGGGACTACAAGTCTCAGTAAGCCATAGCACAATACTGTACATATACTCTTCGATTTGACCCATAGCAATAGAGGCATGGTAGCAATGCAGCACAGTGTATGTGGAGTATGACCAACTGGAAATGTATAATCAAAATATCCCACAAAAACCTCAGGGAAGTATAATGGCAGCAGTAGAAAGTAAGTCCTTAGTCCATACCCAATTATGACTAGCCAGGAAAGAGGTAGCGATCCTAAATCTGGACTTTTCAGGGCACTGAGAACATAGGGGAGCCACGGTGATGCACAAAGCATATGCTTGCTGACTGCTTGGTGCACCAAGTTTAAACTCTTGATTTCTTTTTTCTTTCTTTCTTTTTTTTTTTTTTTTTTTTTTTAGGGGAGGAGGAGATTGTGTTCCAGTTGCTTGAGAATACTGGTTGCTTGAGTTCCAGATAATGAGGAGTTTACTATATTGGATAAGAGAGAAAGGTCAAGGATGACTTCAAGATTTCTGCCTGAGCAAATGTGAAGGCTGCAGGTGGAACAAGTTAGAGAGGGAAATTAGGGAGTTAACTCTTAGATGTACTGAGTTGAAGATGTCTATTACATACAGACAAAGATGTTAAAAGGCAGATGGGTATGAATCTGGAGTTTGGGAATGAGGTCTGGCTTAGAGATGCTATGTATTTGGGAGTCACTGGCACACAGATGGTATTTAAGGCCATGGGATTGGATACAATTATAAAGAGAATGAGTATAAATCCAGAGAAGAGAATCAAAAGTTGGTTCTGGGGCACAACAACACTGAGAGGTCAAGGAAAGTAGAAGGAAATAGCAATGGAGACTAAGAAGGTGTGACTTTCGGTAGATATAAAAGTAAGCAGGTGTGGTGTCCAGGACACCATCTGAAAAAAGTTTATCAAGGACAAAGTGGAAATGAACTGTGTTAATGCTGCTAAATCAAGAAGAAAGAGGACTGAGAAATGGCCAGTAGATGTAGCAATGTGAAGGTCATTGGTAACCTTGGTGAGAGGAGTTTTTATGCAGTGGGGGAAGGGCAAAGACTTATAGGAATAAGTTTGATGGACATGAGAAGAGAGGAACTAGCTAGAGAAAGAGAGAACAAAGACGTTTGCAGCAAAGGGGAACAAAGAATGAAAGGGATTATCTGGCAGGGAAAGTAAGTCCAATAGCAAATTTGTATTTGTTTTTCCGTGAAAAAATGAAAATAGTTTGTTCAAGATATAGGTAATGTAAGGGCCAGAGGGAAGAATTTCTAGAGCAATGGCCTTAAGTGGTCAAGAGGGGATGGCTGCTAATGCATGTGTGAAGGCATTACATGGGGCAGTGTATGATTACAGATGCTGGCAAGTGGGGAAATGTGGTGGTGGAGTCTGGACTTTCTCTTATTGCTGCAATTTTTTCAGTGTGACAAGAAACAAGGTCAACAGCTGAGTTCTGGCTCTCCTTTTAATATATATCGAAAGTCCAACTACTTTCTCAGCACTGCAGCTGTTACCCTGGTCCAAGCCATCACCTCTCACCTAGACTTTTGAAACAGTCTCCTGACTTATCTCCCTACTTTTGTCCCACGCAGATGCCCTATTAAAACATAACTGCAATCATGTCATTCCTCTGCTCCATCCCTCCAGTAGTTTCCCATCTCCTACAGAAAAAAAGTCAAAGTTGCTGTTCTCTTCCCCACCTTCCCTCTGCAGCCTCACCTCCTCTGCTCCCCTCCTCACACACTCTGCACCTTCTCACACACTTCTTGTTGTCTCTTGAACCCACCAGTCATGAGCCTTATTCAGAACCTTTGTGCATGGTCTTCCCACCATTGTGTAAGTTTTCCATGCTCACTCACCCATCTTCCTCAGGTCTTTACCAAAATGTCCTGCAATCAGTGTGGCTTCTTGGACCATGCTGCTTAAAATGATGACTCTGTCCCTTGCATGCCCTAATCCCCTTCCCTATTCTATATTTCTTATAGCACTTGTCAGCATCAAACATACAATATATTTAGTTTACATACTCAGTTTATAATTTGCCTCTCAATGGAATGTTGTTTCATTTAGGCAGGGACTTGTGGCTTGTTTATAATGCTAGCATAGGACTAGGCACAAATTTTTAGAATGAATAAATACATTTCAGAACCATGCAGCGAGGCCAGGAATTGCTGTGGTCACACCACAAAGATGAGATATGCCATCCACCTAAAATTTGGTTTGATTGTTGACAATGAGAATACCATACATGCAACAAAAAGGTATGAAAAGTTTTATTACTCACATAATGTGGATTTCTGGGAGAGGAGGGCTGATTCCCAAGCTGGTCTGAAAATAGCTTGAGTGAGTAGGGAAATGATACTGGCTTGGGGGTTTATTGTGGTTTGGGGATGGGGCTGAGGTGAGAATTCCCTGAAACAGGCTGGGGCTTGTGTGATTTGAGCCTCCTTCTAGTGCCAAAGGAGGAGTACTTGCACTTTCTTATTGGTTCAGATGTAGGGCAGAAGGGAAAGGGAGGGAGAGGTGAGTTTGACAGCTCTTAATAGTCAAACATCAAAAATGGAGTCAGAACCCATAGCAAGCGGGACCATTTTGGTCTTTCATATTCTCTGATTCTACCTGGGACCTAGCACATCAGATCTACAAGGGACCTTATGACTAAGTAAATTGTCTTATTTTCCAGATGGAGAAGACTGAATTCAGTTCCACTATGTTGTACTGTCTCTGTAGATCATAATGGGAATTGGCTCTGGGGCTGACTCCCCTATGGCAAAGCCTACAGCTGTAGAGACTTCAAAATAATCTTACAATTTTTTTTTAGACTCAAGGGTTACTCCCCCAACCCCTATCTATAAAATTCTTATAATAATATCTATTGTGTACTTTGCCAGAGTGAGAGATTCAATGAGAGATTCAATGGAAGAATAAGTTGCTAGTTAGCACATGATCCTACTCTGTGGATAAGCCTTGCTAAGGTCAGAACATGGTGGTCTCTAGTTAAAAACTGGCCAGGTATGATAGCTTATGCCTGTAATTTCAGCAATTTTAGAGGCCAATGTGGGAAGATTGCTTGAGGCCAGGAACTCAAGACCAGCATGGGCAGCATAGCAATACTCTTATCTCTACAAAAAGAAATCAAAAAAATTAGCCAGGTGTGGTGGTGCACATCTGTAGTCCCAGCTACCTGAAACGATAAAGCAGGATTACTTATGCCCAGGAGTGAGAAGTTGCAGTGAGCTATGATTATGCCACTGTGCTCTAGCCTGGATGATAGAGCAAGAAACTGTCACTTAAAAAAATATTCTGGTCTGGGCATATTTAAGGGAACATTTTTAAGTATAAAATAGGAAGACTGTTATTATGTCATTTTATACAGTAACAGAAGTGAAAACTATTGCTTAAAGTTTGTTTGATTTTTATTTTTTATTAGGAAAGTTTTAAATAAGCAGAAAGGTAGAAAGATCTTTGATTTATCTATTTTTTTTGTTGAAATATTTGAAAGCAAATAAAAGCTATAATGACATTTTATCCCAAAATACATTTGTTTGCATATTCTAAAAATATAAGGATTTTTTTCCTATACAGTTACTACTATATCATTAACAAACCCAACAAAAATAGTTATTCCTTAATATCACTTACTACTGGTCCATATACAAATTGTATTAAAGTTCCAGAGGGGTGTTTCATGAGATCGTGAGTCAAATTTCCCTTCACGAGTCTAAAGCTCCTCATCCTCAATCACCATGTAATTAATGATTTCCTCCTTCTTCATGGGAAACAAATGGGATTAGCAAATTGTGACTTGTATATTTCCCAAAAGATAAAAACGTTGCACTACAATAAGTTAAAGAAAAATAATATATGCAAAATTCATTAGACAAGTCATTACAAGTCTCTGTCTTGTAGTGATGCTTATTTCCTTTCAATTATGTATTAGACAAAGTCTGACCATTGAACCTGAGGTAGCAAACTTCTCATTGGATGTCACCATCCTCCATCATTTTTCCCTGGAGGATGTAATAAAAGGGCTCTGTGCCCAGAGTGACACGCAGCAGACTCCTCCCAGACCAAATACTTAATTGAAAATTAAGTATTTAAAAATTAAGGTGTAACTTATACACCTTACATATATCTTAAGTTCAACCAGTGTTTTCAAAGACATATACCCATGCAACCCACAAATTTATCGAGATGGAAAACATTTCATTACCCTAGAAAATTCCTCCAATGCTCTTCCTCGTGTTGAGAAGCAAGCACTATTTTAATTTCTGCCACTGTAGGTTAGTTTTGCATAAGCTAGAATTGCATATAAATGGAGTTATAAAATATCTACTATTTTGTGTCCAGCTTCTTTTATTCAGCATAATATTGTGAGATTCATCCATGCTGTGTGTATTATTAGTTCATTCATTTTTATTACTGAGTAATATCCATTGTAATTCATACTACAGTTTATTTTTTTCATTCTCCTGGATGGACACTTTTATAATTTTAAAGAATCAAAACCAGACATAGCCCCCCAAAATGAATGGTGCTTCATTATTGCCAGGTCTTGAATGTGAGGGTGAAGAAATAGGCTCTTATTTAGGACCAAAAGGATAGTTAACTGTTTGTGCACAAAATTTCATCTATTTCTCTCAATGCTTTTTCATTTGACTAGAAATTCTCTATTAGAGAGGTTGGAGAGCTTTAAAATTTTTGACTTTTTAATTGAGATGGTGCTCATAATTTTGTTTCCTGCTGTAGTTCTTTTTCTCAGATTTTTCCCCCTTTTTTTATTGTAGGATTTGCACTTCTGGGAGGACACCCTTGTTTTCTTACCACACAAGATATTCATTTGGGTGTGAATGAAAGTCTCACAGACACGGCCCGGTTTGTAAATATTTCTTCTCTCTAAAGCTTATTTCAGAATCCGATGGACAAATTTCAAAATGAGAGCCTGCTTCCTTTTAAATAATGTTTCCCCTCTCACTGTTCTTTGTACTGTTCTTTGTTTTCCATCTTTACTTGATGTTCTTGAATGCCTCTCTCATCTTCTGGCTACTTTCCATGGGTTGAAATTATTGATTTTTTGGCAATTCTTTTAAGAGGCTTCTGATTGTAAAATTTCAAACTCAAGAAAACTCAGAAATCATCAGGTCTGAGTCTTGGACTCTTGGATTTAACAGTTGAGGAAATGGAGAAACTGATGTTTTTGATGACTCATAATTAGTTAGCATCAGAGTAGGTAATAATATTAATCACTAACATACATTGAATATTTAGTATGTTCTAAACATTTTTCTAACTCATTTAATCTTTATAACAACCTAAGTATATTGGCACCAAGTGGTGAAACAGTTAGGGGCATATTAGCTACTATGAAAGAAAATCTCAAATGTCAATGTCTTAACATAGGGCAGCTGCTCCTGATTGGTGAGAGGGAAGGACCAATTATTAAATTATGTGGTCATTCAGGGACTCTGGATGAGTGGCTCTCCCATCTTTAACATATGGCCTCCAAGGACACCCTGGATGGATCTCCTAGATCCAGGAAGGACCTAGGAGAAGAGAGCCTGATGAAGGCGTATGTGCTTCAAAGCTACCTTAGTAGGAAAGTGGCACAATCACTTCCACTTACATTTCATAGGCATACTAGTATAGCTCACCTCCACTTAGATGAAAGGTTGAAACATAGGCCTTCTGACTCCCCATGCAATGTTCTCAACACTATATCATGTCTAAAGGAGAGATCCAGAGCAAATGTCTTTGTTAAAAGTTTTGCCCTCAATACAGAAGACTAATGATTTTTTTTCCTGAAAATAACATGCCATAAAGTAACTCCTTGCAGACACTATCTTCTTTTTATGGCAACCACCCTAGCATATACTAAAGAATTCACCTGATTTGACTTGCTGAAGCGATTTCAAATAACTCTTCTGTTAACTTTTTAATTATGTTATTTTAGATGGGACAATGACAGTATTAAGAAAAAGTGGGATTATCCTTTGGATGCTAGGACAAAAAGAATAAATGAATTCAATGAGCTGTTCTTTCAAATATGCTGCTACTGAGTAGGATTATATTTGTGTAATAATTCTGCTTCTGAAAAAGTGAAATATGCTTTATTGAAAAGAAAATATTACAAAGGAGTCGAAGGATGAAGCCAGAGGTACATCAAAAAGAGAACTTTTTTGAAGGGGGAACTTCCATATAGGACTAGGAGAATGAGGGTGAACAAGTCATGTGTAAATTAGTGGTTGGAAAAGGGTTCAGTTGATTGAATATATGAAAAAGAGTTGAGCAGTGCAGAATGGAAAGAGGTGAGGGCCCAGAAAGCAGTGGAGTGGACAGAACCCTCATAGCAAGAGACAAACAGCCAAGCATGGGTTGAAAGATGAAGAGAAGTATAAATGTGGGCTTTTCTGGGCTTGCTTTCCCCACAATTTCTAGTGCAAGTCCTTAGCTAGAGGCGCTCTATGTAGATCCTGAGAAAAACAGTCTGATCACAAGTTCCAACAAGACTGGGACTTTTTGAGTCCATATAATTAGTTCTATTGCTATATGGATATATGGATACATAAAATTGGGTCTATATAATTCCTTCTGATCATTTCATCTTATCCAACAGATTGAATGAAAATAATAGCTACTCCTTAAAGGAGTATGGTGTACTGTGGACCTTTAGTGTTACCTCTGCTATTTCTTAGTCTTTGTAAAAACCATGCAAAGTATTATTGGCCCAGTTTTATAGATGAGGAAAACATGGCTCAGAGAAGTTAATGGAACTTAGAAGCTAAGTCAGGACTTAAATCATGGTGTCTTTTTTCAAAAGAACTTGTAGTTTTGACAATCCCCCTAATGCTGATTCCATTCAGCCCACAAGAGGGGCAGTGAAATAAGTGATAGAAGGTGTTGGCTTGCCTGGCAGCAGGTCCTCAAGATCACCTTGAGGTTTTATGATTCTCTAGGAAGACTCACAGTACTCAGCATGTCGTCATACTCATGGCTATGATTTAGTACAGTGAAAGGGTAGAAAGCATACTCAAGAAAGGAAAAAGGCAGAATCAGGAAAGTGAAAGGAGTGTCTGCCCATGGAGAAGGCGATGGATTAGGTATTGGACATACTGCATTAAAAGTGGAACCTGTGGCTCAGCGCCTGTGGCTTAAGCGGCTAAGGCACCAGCCACAGGCTGAGCTGGCCGGTTCGAATCCAGCCCAGCACGCCAAACAACAATGATGGCTGCAACCAAAAAATAGCCAGGCATTGTGGCGGGCGCTTGTAGTCCCAGCTATTTGGGAGGTGGAGGCAGATGAATCGCTTGAGCTCAGGAGCTGGAGTTGCTGTGAGCTGTTATGCTACAGCAAACTACCCAGGGTGACCGCTTGAGGCTCTGTCTAAAAAAAAAAAAAAAAAAAAAAAAAAAAAAAGTGGAACCTGTGAGTGCAAATGTTTGCAAACCAGTGGAGTAAAGAAAGACTTTGGGTGAAGTTGTGAGCTGGATAAATATGAGCTCAGTGATTTAAAAAAAAAAGAAGAGGAAGAAAATGAGCTCCAACTACTCATCGTGGGAGAATTGCACAAGGCTGTACCTTAACGGCAGGTGCAATTAGGGAAGGGCAGGAGGCAATTCTCAGGGTATAAGGAGAATTAGGATAGTACAATATCAGAAAGGCTGGGATGGGAGATGAGGATGTCAGAAAAGGGGTAGCTAAGGCAGAAATCTGACTTTCTTCTGCATATTTCGTTATTGCTTAATCTGTCAAAATATCTGACAAATGAGATATGCTGAGACTCAGAAACGCAATAAACCTAAATTGAAGAATACAAGAGAAATCCACTGCCTTTCACAGAAGAAATTGAACAGGAGAAGCAAGGAAGTGAATCTTAATGACATCTCCCTTGCCAATATGCACAGGGTAGCAATTGCCTCCTTTCCTTTGTGGAGAAGTTGAACTTTTTAAGAAGCAAAGGAATTGGATGACGTTTGCTCCTTTTGCTTTCTGTAGAAGTTTAACTTTTTAAGATGCAAAAGGATTGGATGACGTTTAAATGTGGTGCTGGCCCTTTCAAATCAAGAGAATAGTGCACACCTGGCACTGATTCATGGTGTTGCTTCTCCATCTGCCTGCCTGGGTGCTTTGGGAGCCTGGTCAAATAAAAAGTGGCTGCGGCTTTGGGGAAGGAAGAATCTGCCAGGGGTGAGGCAGGGGCGGGGTGGGGGGAGGGTTGGAATACAGTGAATATAGCCACAGAAAGAAAAAAAAAAGAAGAAGAAGAAAAACTGGGCCAGTATCTTGAAAACTGTTCAATGTAATTTCCAGAATATCACTTGTTTTAATGATTTAATTATCATTTATTCAAAAAATAGTTCTGGAATGCCTAGTTTCTCTTCCAGACATTGTTCTACACTGAGAAGAAAATGCTGATCAAGTCAAACAAGATTCTTGTTGGAGTGGAAATTACATTCTGGAGCTTGGAGGCTTTTACTAAACAAATAAATAAAACGAGAATAGAAGAGTAGGTTGAAACAAGTGCTACAGTGAAGCTGAAGCAGGGTGATTTCATAGGGGGTGGGGCCTGCCTTAGATTGGGTGCTCTAGGAAGGTCTATTTGAGGAGGTAACAGTTCAGTTGAGAACTCAATGAAAAATCAGAGCCAGGAAGCAAAGCTGTGGGAAGAGCATCACAGAAACAACTGCTGGTGGGAAAGGCCAAGGCAGCAACAAGCTGGATGTGTGTAGGCCAGTGATATTCTAGTATCTGCAAATAAGGATCTTAAATCTGATTTTTTGTTTATTTGTTTTTTGGGGTTTTTTTTAGTAGGCCCATCCAGCTCCATCCATGTAAACATAAAGGATAAAGTCTCCATTTTTTACTGCAGCATAATATTCCACAGTATACATATACCACAATTTATTAATCCATTCATGAGTCAATGGGCACTTGGGCTTCTTCCATGACTTGGCAAT
>CAUYPK010099720.1:0-11174 GCA_963574355.1 Loris lydekkerianus | reverse complement strand
ATAAAAGAGGTAAAGTCTCCATTTTTTTAATGCTGCATAGTATTCCATGGTATACATATATCACAATTTCTTAATCCATTCATGGGTTGATGGGCACTTGGACTTCTTCCATGACTTGGTAATTATGAATTGACCTGCAATGAACAATCTGGTGCAAATATCTTTATTGCCAAATGATTTGTGGTCCTTTGGATATACCCCTAGAAGAGGAATTGGAGGATTAAATGGCAGGTCTACATTTAGATCCCTGAGTGTTCTCCAAACTTTCTTCCAAAAGGAACGTACTAGCTTGCATTCCCACCAGCAGTGCAGAAATGTACCCTTTTCTCCACATTCACACCAATATCTGTAGTTTTGGGCTACTGTTACTGGAGTTAGATGGTCTCTCAGAGTAGTTCTAGTTTGCATTTCTCTGATGATTACAAATGATAAGCATTTTTTTCATGTGTCTGTAGACCATGCGCCTGTCTTCAGAGAAGCTTCTGTTCATGTCTCTTGCCCACAATGAAATGGTATGTTTTTTTTTTTTTTAAGTAGTAAGTTTGACTTCTCTGTGGATTCTGGTTATTAGATCTTTGTTGGAAATATAACTTGCAAAAATCCTTTCTCATTCTGAGGGCTGTCTATTTGCTTTACTTAGTGTGTTCTTGGAAATGCAGAAGCTTTTTAATTTGATCATATTCCAGTAATGTATTTTTGATGTTGCTTCAATTGCCCATGGTGTCCTCCTCATAAAGTATTCTCCCAGGTTTGTTTTTTTTTTTTTTTTTTAGCGTTTCCCCTGAACTCTAATTTTTTTTATTGTTTCATGTCTTAAGTTTAAGTCTTTTAACCAGTGAGAGTCAATTTTTGTTAGAGGAGGAAGGTGTGGGTCCACTTTCAGTCTTCTACAGGTGCCAGCCAATTCACCCAGTACCATTTGTTGAAAAGGGAATCTTTCCTCCAATTTATATTTTTAATAGGCTTACCAAAAATCAAATGATGATAAGTGTTTGGGTTCACCTCTTGGTCTTCAATTCTGTTCCATATATCTACCTCCCTATTTTTGTGCCAGTACCATGCTGTTTTGATCACTATTGATTTATAGTATAGTCTGAAGTCTGGAAGTATGATTCCTCCTGATTTGTTTTTATTTTGGAGTAATGTCTTAACTATTCAAGGTATTTTTCTGTTTCCATATAAAATGAAGTACTAATTTTTCCAGGTCTTTAAAGTATGACAGAGGTGCTTTAATGGGGATCTCATTAAATCTGTAGATTGCTTCAGGTAGTATAGACATTTTAACAATGTTGATTATTCCCAGCCATGAGCATGGTATATCTTCATATTTATTAACATCTTCAGCTATTTCTTTTCTCAGAATTTTATAGTTCTCTTTATAGAGATCTTTCACATCCTCAGTTACATACACTCCCAAATATTTCATCTTCTTCGACACTATTGTAAATGGAATAGAGTCCTTGATTGTTTTTTCCCCTTGACTATTGTTGGTATATATAAATGCTACAGATTGGTGAGTGTTGATTTTGTGTCCTGAGACGTTGCTGTGTTCCTTGATCACTTCTAGGAGTTTTATACTTGATTCCCTGGGGTTTTCCAGATGTACAATCGTATTGTCTGTGAAGAGTGACAGTTTGATCTTTTCTGTTCCTATTTAGATTCTCTTTATTGGCTTCTCTTGCCTGATGGTGGTGGCTAAGACTTCCAGTACAATGTTAAAAAGCAGTGGAGACAGTGGGCATCCTTGCTTGGTTCCTGATCTGAGTGGAAATGATTTCCATTTTACTCCATTCAATATGATATTGGCTGTAGGTTTGTTGTAAATGGCTTCTATCAGTTTAAGAAATGTTCCTTCTATACCTATTTTCTTCAGCATTCTTATCAAGAAAGGATGCTGGATATTGTTAAAAGCTTTTTTCTGCATCATTTGAGAGAATCATATGGTCTTTGTTTTTTAATTTGTTTATGTGATGTATTATATTTATGGATTTACATATATTGAACCATCCTTGGGACCCTGGGATTAAACATACCTGGTAATGATGTATAATTTGTTTGATGTGTTGTTGGATTCTGTTTGCTAGGATCTTATTGAATATTTTGCATCATTATTTATTAGAGATATTGGTTTATAATTTTCTTTTCTTGTTGGGTCTTTTCCTGGTTTGGGTATCAGAGTGATATTTACTTCATAGAATGTGTTAGGAAGTATTCTTTCTTTTTTCTAGGTTTTGGAAAAGGTTAAGTAATATAGGTACTAGTTCCTCTTTAAAGGTTTGGTAGAATTCTGATGTGAAGCCATCTGGTCCTGGGCTTTTCTTTTTTGGGAGATTTCTTATAATTGATGCTATTTTAGAACTAGTTATAGGCTTGTTCAACATTTCTGAAGTTGTTCAACTTCTTTCTGGCTAAGTCTAGGAGGGTGATATGTTTCTAAGTATTGATCTATTTCCTTCACATTTTCATACTTTTGAGAATAGAGTTTTATGTAATATTCATTAAGGATTTGTTGAATTTCTGAGGAGTCTGTTGTTATTTGGCCTCTGTCATTTCTGATCAATGAAATTAGGGATTTTGCTCTTCTACTTTGGTTAGGTTAGCCAAAGGTTTATCTATTTTATTGACCTTTTCAAAAAACCAACTCTTTGATTGGTTGATCTGTTGTATGCTTCTTTTGTTCTCAATTTCATTTAGTTCTGCTCTAATTTTAGTTATGTCTTTTTTTTCTGCTAGGTTTAGGGTTTGAATGTTCTTCCTTTTCCAGTTGCTTGAGATGTTTCATTAAATTGTTGACTTCCTCTCTTTCTGTTCTTTTGAGGAAGGCTTGCAACCCTATAAATTTCACTCTTAGGACTGCCTTTGCAGTATCTCAGAGGTTCCAAATATTTGGTAATTTCCTTCTTAATCTCATCTATGACCCAGCTATCATTCAGCATGAGGTTATTTAGTTTCCATGTTTTTGTATGCATATGCAGATTCCTGTTGTTACTGAGTTCAACTTTTATTCCATGATTGTCTGAGAAAATACAAGGAATTATTTCTATTCTTTTAAATTTGCTGAGGTTAACCTTGTGACCTAAGATGTGATCAATTTTGGAGGATGATCCATGGGCTGATGAGAAGAATGTGTATTCAGTTTTGTTAGAATGAAATGTTCTGTAGATGTCTGTTAGATGTAAATGTTGAATGGTTAAGTTTAATTCTAAAATTTCTTTGCTTAGCTTCTTTTTGGAGGATCTATTCAACACTGCCAAAGGAGTGTTAAAATCTCCAACAATTACAGTGCTGGAGGAAATCAAGTTGCTCATGTATGTTAGAGTCTCTCTTATAAGTTGAGGCTCATTCTGGTTGGGTGCACAAATGTTGATAATTGAAATCTCATCATCTTGAGTGTTGTCCTTAATAAATATAAAGTAACCATCCTTATCTTTCCTTACATTGGTTGGTTTAAAGCCTATTGTATCTGCTTTTTTCTGCTTTCCATTTGCCTGAATTATAGATGACTATCATTTCACCCTGAGTCTATGTTTATCTTTTAAGATAAGATGAGATTCTTGAATTCAGCAGATGTCTGGCCTGAGTTTTTGTATCCAGTCAGCTAACCTGTGCCTCTTTAGAGGACAATTTAAGCCATTGACATTAATTAAGAGTATTGATAAGCCAGATTGTATTTTGGGTATCGAGTTTTTCAAATGTCCAGTGGATGTTTTTAGTTTTTTCACCATCTTGGAAGTTGGAATTTGATCATAAGTTTCTGAGTGAGTTTACTTTGGTGGTGGAGGATTGTGCTGTTCATTTTGGAGGATAGGTCTGAGAATATCCTGGAGAGCCAGTTTAGTTATGGCAAATTTCTTCAACATGTGAATGTCATTAAAGTATTTAATTTCTCCATCATAGACGAAACTCAGTTTATCTGGATACAGGATCCTGGGTTGAAAGTTATTTTGTTTAAGGAGATTAAAGGTCAATGACCACCCTCTTCTAGCTGGAAAGTTTTCAGCAGAGAGATCTGTAGTCATTCTAATGTTCTTCCCCTTGTGGGTTATGGCTTTCTTATGTCTGGCTGCTTGTAGAATTTTCTCCTTCATATTAACTTTAGCAAAGCTAATTATAATGTGTCTATGAGAATTTTTATTTTGGTTGAGTTGTGCTGGTGTTCTGAAACTGTCTGCTATCTGAATTTCAGAATCTCTTGGCATGTCTGAAAAATTCTCTTCGATTTTTTCATGAAGTAAAGCATCTGTATCTTTCACAACAACCTCATCACCTCCCGGTATTTCTATAAGGCAAATATTAGATCTCTTTGAATTATCCCAGAGCTCTCTGAGAGAATGATCCATTTTTGTTCTCCACTTTTTTCCTCTTTGAGCATTTGAGAGAATTCAAAAGCTTTGTCTTCAATGTCAGAGATCCTTTCTTCTGCCTGCTCCATTCTGTTACTGAGGGATTCTACTGTATTTCTCAGCTCTTTGAGTGCTGCAAATTCTTGCTTTAATGTGTCAAAATGTTTTGTTGATTTTGTCTTTGAATTAATTGAATTCTTGAGACATCTTTTGAATTACTGCTTGACATTCTAATTTCATCTTTACCTACATTCTGTTGATCTTATTTGCTATCCAAATTCTGAACTTGATTTCTGACATCTCAGCCATTTATGAATGAAATCTTGTGCTGTGTCTGCTATTTTGTTCCTTGGGGGAGTTGATCATATCTGATTATTCATGTTGCTAGTGTTTTTCCACTGATTCCACCTCATGATTGTTTTTCACTGTTGGCTAGATGGGCAGTTAAGATGAAATTGGATTGGGAGTTCCTGGAGTTGTGGTTATCCAGCCCTTTGTCAAGGATCTGGGACTGATGACTGCAGCTTTTTCCCTATAGCTTTGCAAAGGACCCATACAATATAAGTCTGAGGCTGAGGAAACCTGCTTGGTGTGGTGGGGTTAGGTGGCTCTGTCTTGTATTCAGCTGGTTCTTGTCTGATCCTAGTGGATCAGTGACTCTGGTAAAGTCTTATCTGTGAATAAATACAAGCAACTAAGACAGCCCACCCCCCAGGGACAACAACTGGAAGAGGAAAATCAATCCTTCCCATTACCACACAAACAGCATACCACCTGAGAGGGACCTTGGGTGATTGACCCAGGTTAGGAATTCCAAACCAATTGACCCAGTCAGTATGAATCCTCAAGTGGGAGAATCTGAAAGGTCTCCAGCAACTAGATGGCAGAGGTCTACTGGCTGCTCAAATTTGGCTCACCCCAGTGCTCTAGGGAGTCAGAAAGGCCTTTCCAGTAGCAGAGTTGGACCAAGGGGCTGAGTCTCTTTCTTCACTTAGCTCTTCTTTCATGCCCAGTCACTGGTGACCCCACAGGGCTGAGGTCCTTGTCCCTCCAATAAGCAGATGTGCTAGATCTTTGTGCTTGTCAGAGTCAAAGGAAAGTCAATGCCCCCACAGCCCAGCCACTACCCTCTGCCACCAGCTGGCTGGAGGAGCTGAGGCCTGTCTGCCTCGGGCACTCAAAAGCCACTGGAGAGTGTTCTGCTTGAACTCAGTTTAATCCTGAGGGTAAAAAGTCAGCAAATGCTTTTCTCCCTCAGCCACCACACCTTTGCTGCCTTTGCCCCTGCCACTGTGTAGCACTGGTATCCATAAAGAGTGAGTTTTGGTTTTCTCTGGCAGTCCTCAGACTTGGGGAGGTGTCTCTCCAATATTAGACACTGGCGGGATCACTCTATTGTTGCTGGATCTTTGTGGGAAGTGACCCTGCGCTGCTTCTGGAGCTGCTCCTACAGCCAGGGAGCATAGGGCACATGGATCCAGCAGCAGAGCACGGAACACTGCACACAGTTCTGGCAGTGCCTGGCATCTGGTGACTTTGGCAAGGAGAGTGCTTGATTCACAACTCTGGCTGGGTGAGGGTGCAGTGCAAAGGCGGGGGTGGGGGGACAGGAGGGCGCATCCAGCTTGCAGACAGGGAGGGCACCAGAGGCAGGGTGCAGGATGCAGGACTCTAGCAGTCTCTGGCTGGGTGGGGGTGTGTGCTGCTCTTGAGCCTCCTCCCACAGTCTCTGCAGGGGTTAGGCTTCTGGTTCACCAGGGATGGGAGGAAGAGTGGACTGGAAGTTCAGAATGGCAGGAAAAACATTAGTTCAATTTTTCTGCCTGGCAAGAGAGTGTTCAGAGTCACAACAGGGTCCTTCTGGGGAATTAGGCTCCACTTCCTACAGCTCTCACCCATGGGGTGAGACAAGAGGTCCTCAGTTCACCATTCCCCTATAGAAACTCTACAGGAGCAAGCCAAGAGAAAAAAAGGGGTGGGGGGAAGGAAAAAAGAAAAATACAACTTTCTTGGGGGAGGGGAAAGAAACAAACACTTTTCCTTTGGGATGAATTTTGTACCTGAAGTTTGCTTTCTTGGAGTCACAGATTGCCTCAGCAGAGGTGACCTGCAGATACCCCTCTTCTCTTCTTCGCTCGGCTCCCAGTCTTCAGCTTAATTGGGTACTTTCTGGACACTATCCTTCCCTCTGGATAGGAACTTCTATTGGAGACTGGCTCCAGTTGGCCATCTTGCCCCTCCCCCCAGGTATCAGTTTTTTTACAATTAGTAATCAATGACAGAAGGGGTGATTGTTTGGGTATGCCTTTCATTTTAAGTTAGTAAGGTGGAATACTCCACAATTTGATTTTTCTCCTGAAAGCATGTTTTTAAGCTCCTTACAGTTTGAACCTCTTTGTCTACTCCATCTATTGCAACTTAGTATCATATTGGAAATTATAGCAGAATTTTAAAATAATTTTCATTATTGCTGTAATGATAAATATTTTACTTTATTTTTTATGATTGGTAATTTACATATAGATATATTTCTCCAATTTTACAAATAAACAATAGAATTAAGACTAATGAATGTTAGTATATTGAATATGAGTACCATTTTGAATGAATCATTCGTTAGTACTTATGGATTCTTGTTGAATATTATATATGCTGTTAGCCCACAATAAATAATGTACTGACATCCACAATAATCAATGACAGGAAAAATTGCTGAAAGCTTTCAAGACTTTCATTGTCTGAAAACTGTGGTTAGTTTGGATGGAAGTTCAGTTTCCCATATTTTTAATCTCACTGTGTTAGGTCCCTTTAACTAAATTTATGGGGTAGTCATAGTATTTTATTTGAACAACCCTCAGAGTCTTCTATTCTCAGCAGGTGGTGAATCCTTTAATCTTCTCAGGCTCTCTAAGAGGAGAGTCAATTGGAACCCTAAAATATAGTTCATCCCCTTTCCTACATTCCTTCCTCTTTCCTGTCCCTCCTCTTCCCTCCTCCCTGTCTTTTAATCTCTTTCATTCTTTTTTCTCTTGGTTTCAATCCAAATCAAGCCCCCCCCCCCACCAATGGCAGGAACCCCCACAAATTTTTAATAGGGTAAATTTCTTATTTTAGTAATAGAAGGCACTTAATTTTTATACTTTTTTATTGCAACTTCAAATAAAGGAGGGAGGTCTAAGCATTTCCTGAACTAATTAATACAGAAAAAGAGCAACACTGGATGAGAAGCAATATATTTTATGGGGTTATTTCACTATACTAACACATACATCTAAGCTCTTTGTGCTTTTTTCCCTTCTGTTTGTCAGTGGTTAACTTGTTTTATCTGAGAGATTTGTGTGACATCTTAGAAATTAATGTATACGGCCTGCCATTTTCAAACACTTCATAGACTCACCATCATTGAATTAAACATATAGAAATTTACCACTAGGACATTTTCATGAATGAATATTTTTAGCTAGCTGTATTTAAATGATAGTTATGGTAAAAATTCTGGAAATTTTTCTTAGTGTAGGACTTCTTTCTCTAATATGATTTGCTATTTCAAAAGATTTCTCAGTTACAATTCATAAAATTAAACTGAATTCTAGCTCCTCCAACCCCCTTCCCAATCTCCAATACTCTCAGGTTATGGTATAAATCAAAAGCAGTGGGCCAAATATTGACAAACTAAAGGTGAGCAGTGTTTTAAAATAATTCTCAGTCTTGATTATTAGCATCGGGATAACAATCATGTTAAATATAAATAAACAATATTGCAAAATTAAAGTCTAGCTCCACTAAAATCCTTGCCTCCTAAGCCCAGAATAAATGTTTCCTTTTTTAATTCCTTTGTAATGTATGAAAATAAACTTTGTATTTTCTATTTTAATAGCTTATTTTCTATTTAAAATTTATGCACATAGCATTTACCCCTCTCTTCTTTTGGACTCCAGATGTTCCTTGGCTATAGAAAAATCTGTTTGGCATTCAGAAGGATAGAAAGCATACTCTGAAACCTCAAATTTTAAAGTCTAAAATGGAAAAATATGTCAACATTAGTAAAATTACAGAATTCATGAAATTTAATTTCTTTAAGCAGTGAAATATTTTCCAAAATTCATATGGTGCTCTAACACTAATAATAATACATACTTTTTGTGAATTGAGGCACAAAGGTAAGTTTGGAGGATACTTCAGAAGCCTTCTTATCCAATTTCACTTATGCCAGAATCCTGTCTACATGATATCTAGACAGTCTTTGAATATTGGACTTCCTGCTTAAGGTAATTTGAAAGATTAGAAAGACAGGAAGATCATAATGTAATAATGTATTATTTAAAAACTAACCCTCTTACTGGACAATCCCTATTGCATGATTTAATGGTAGATTTTATTTTTAAAAACCATTCAGTACATAATCACTTGGGAATTGTTACTATCCCATACAGTACTTTTGGTACTCTTATGTTATGAATTTTACTATTAAAAACTTTATGAGATTAGTGGGAGGGGAGACAAGATGGTGGACTGAAGCCAGCTTTCCACAGAGGCTCCTGTCCAGAAGGAGAATTAAGGGACAAAAATTTAGTAAGCAACCTGATGGATTTGAGATGTACCAAGAGAGAAGGTTGAAGAACACACATCAACCCAGCTGAGGTGAGCTGCGATCACAAGGATGCAAATAAAATGTATAAAATCTATTACCAAGAGGATGGGAGTCCCCTCTCCCCCAATGAGACTGGCTCAAAAGCCCCACAAACAAACAAACGGGCAGAAATAAAAGGCCCTCCTACTACATTCCATGGGAGAGACCTTCTAAAAACTGGACCTACCTCCCCTACTAGGGTGCCATGGTGTACTCCTGCCAGGCATAAAACAGTATAAAACTGCAAATATTCTTTACCTGCAACCCTGAACTCCCAACACCCCCCTCCACTCACACTCAGGTCTGGAGGCCTGTCCCCCAGGAGTTTGGATTCTTGGGTGATTTCTCAAGGGGTGTGGACAGTGCCCAAACTGTGGCTGGTCAGCGCTGCCTCTGAGGCATGGGAGCGAGGAGAGGGCACTCTGCTGAGGGGGAGTCATGCCAGGGTGGCACTTCCCTGAGGCGCAGTGCAGCAGCCCTCCTTGGGCAGCAATACGGCCAGGCATAAAACTGAGTGAAACTGTGTACCTTCCCTGCTTGCAGCGCGGAGCTCCCAGTGCTCTCCTCCATACTTGCTCTGAGGTCTGGGGGCCTATCCCCTAGGAGTTTGGATTCTTGGGTGATTTCTTGTGGGGTGTGGACAGTGCCTGAGCTGCGCTGACTCTGGGACATGGTAGCGAGGAGAGGACAGTCGGTTGGAAGGGAACCGCTCCAGAGTGGCAGTTCCCTGGAACATGGAGCGGCAGGTGTCTTCTGGCGGTGGTGCGGCCAGGCATAAAACTGTGTGGAACTGTGTGTGCTCACTACCTGCAGCTCTGGGCTCCCAACACTCTCCTTCACCCTCGCTCTGAGACCTGGAGGCCTGTCCCCCAGGAGTCTGGATTTTGGGGTGATCTCTCAAGGGGTGTGGACAAAGCATAAACTGTGGCTGGTCAGTGATGACTCTGAGGCATGGGAACAAGGAGAGAAGGGTCGGCTGGGTGCGAGCCATGCCAGGATGACGGTTCCCGGAGGCGGATCAGTAGCCATTCTTTTTTTAATAGCAAAACGGCTCACTCCTGGATATTCTGAAGCCACACACCCCGTCTCCCTGGGCAACCAAAGGAGGCCACCAATGAGTAAAGGATTTACCTGAGGCTACTCACAGACCCAGGAAGCTTCCAGGGTGGGGTGATTCAGAGAGGTAACTGAACTCAGAATAGCTTCTATTCTACAGGCGATTTTGGCAGGAACAGAGACAGAATCCAGCAAAGCTGTTCTGTTCTGTTCTGTTCTGTCAGTAATATCAATCAGGGGCAGGCCTGAGCCTGAGTGAACACCCCCCAACCTTCATCAAGCACCCGAGGATGTCAGGCCTCACCTCCTCCTGCTAGATAGCAGAAGAGTGCAGGGGCCTGGCAGATTTCCTTGTGATTCAGGCAGGTGGAAACCCCTGGAGTATCTGTTCACTACAGGCAACTGGGTCAGCCTTCTGCAGTGATATTGGTGATTGAATCCAACAGAGGGTCAAGGTGGGGAAGGAGGCATCAACCTTCTGAGACTGATCTATTTGCTAGGTGGCTGCTCCTGACACCACGCAGCACTGGAATAAGCCATATCAGAGTAGTCGCCAGACCCCTGTGACGCAGCTCCAAGACACCTCTTGAATTCTCCCACCCGAGAGAGGTGCCGACTGAGACAATCGATTTGGACCTTTTGAACTGAACCAATAGACTGAGGACTTTTCAGGGGGTGCCCTGAGTGTACGGTAGTAGGAAGGTTTGATTTTCCTTTTCCAATTGGTGCCATAGGTGGGTGGGGTGACTTAATAGCTCGTTTTTCTTCACAGCTGAGACTTCAATCCAGTTTAAATGTTTCACTTGGGTTGAACAGAAATCAGCTGAATATAAGACAGAACCACTTAGCGCCACCACACCAGATAGGGCCCCAGTTTCTCAGTCCACAACACTGTACAGGCCCTCAACAAAGCCTCAGGGGAATAACCAAAGGGAGTAAAACAACCATGGGGCAGAATCAGTGGAAAAACTCTGGTAACATGAATAACCAGAATAGATCAACCTCCCCCCAAGGAAAGATATGGCAGATGTAATTGAAGATCCCATTCATAAACAACTGGCTGAGATGTCAGAAATCGAATTCAGAATTTGGATTGCAGACAAGATTAATAAAGTGAAATTAGGAATTTGAGGAGAAATTCAAAA
>CAUYPK010099718.1:0-80664 GCA_963574355.1 Loris lydekkerianus | reverse complement strand
TGTTACTGACCAAACAGAACAACTTTTCAGAAATTTCTTTCTGTCCCTGCTAAATTTTCCTGCAGAAGAGAAACTGTTTTGAGTTGCCAGAACCTGTGCCTCAGGCCATGTCTGTGCTACTGTACTGTCTCAGCTGTAGTTTGTATTTGCAGCACAGTTACCTGTCAGTTCTAGCCTCTGCCTGCCCTTTTTTGAAGCTCATGGTCCCTCGGGGGCTGGGTGCATCTTAGGCTCAGTAAAGCGGGCCTCTGGGTCATCCTGGCCCTGGAAATCTCCAGGCTTTGATTATGCATTTTCTAGTCCCTGAGCTCCAACCAGGCTGGTATCACCTCAGGCAATTTTATTTTTTTTTATTTTTTATTTTATTTTTTTGTCACAGAGCCTTCATTTCCATTCCAGATCTGTTCTGCTGTGGTTGCCACCTGAGAAGATGCCCAGCCTCCTCTGTTTCTATGAGAGACAGGGTGTGTGACTTCAGAATATCCAGGGGTGAGTCCTATTGTTGCCAAAAATGGCTAGTGCTCTTTCCTTGGGGCACTTTTGCACCAGCATTGTTCCCTCTGAGTCAACCATCCTCTCCTCACTCTTGTGCCACAGAATCAGCACTGAACAGCTGCAGTCTAGGCCCTGCCCACACCCCTCGAGAAATCACCCAAGAATCTGGACTCCTGGGGGACAGGCTTCCAGATCCAGATTGAGAGTGGAGGGGAGTGCTGAGAGCTCAGAATTGCAGGTAGAGAATATATACAGTTCTATACAGTTTTATGCCTGGCAGGAGAACGTCATGGCACCCTAGTAGGGGTGGTAGGTCCAGTTTTTAGAGGGTCTCTCCTATGGAGTGTAGTGAGAGGACCTTTGAACTCTACTCGTTTGTTTGTGGGGCACTCCCAGCCATTCTCATGGGGGAGGGGACTCCCGTCCACTTGGTGATGGATTTTGTACCTTTTGTTTGTATCCTTGGGGTCGCAGCTCACCTCAGCAGGTTGATGTGCGTTCTTCAACCTTCTCTCGGTGCAGCTCTAATCCACTAGGTTACTTGCTAAATTTCTGTCCTTTAACTCTCCTTCTGGACAGGAGCCTCTGTGGAAAGCTGGTTTCAGTCAGCCATCTTGTCTCTGCCCCTGTAGTTCTATTTTTAGTTTTTTGAGGAACCTTCATATAGTTTTCCATAGCAGCTGTGCTAATTTACATCCCCATGAACAGTATATAAGAGTACCCCTTTTTCCACATCCTTGCCAGCATCCATTACCTACCTTTTTGATAGAAGCCATTTTAAATGGGATAAGGTGGTATCTCATCAGAGAAAGTTAATTATCTCATGACATTTAAAATGGGATAATTAAATGCAGTAAATTTCTCTGATGATTAATGATACTGAATATTTTTTCATATACTTCCTGCCATTTATGTCTTCTTTTGAGAAATGTCTATTCAGGTCTTTTTCCTTTGTTTTTTTTTTTGTTTTTTTTTTTGTTTTTTTTTTTTTTTTGGCTGTGTCTGGGTTTGAACCTGCCACCTCTGGCATAAGGGGCTGGTGCCCTACTCCTCTAAGCCATAGGCACCCGCCTTTTGCCCATTTTTAATCAGATTATTTTTTCTTATTATTTCAGCTCCTTATATATCGTGGTTATTAATCCTTTGTCAGAGGGGTAGTTTATAAACCCCATTCTTTAATTCAACTCAAGTATTTGTTGACAATACTCCAACCATTTTTGCTAATCTGTAATCATAGTAATAGTAGCAACAGACATTATATAGCTGGAATTATTTTAAGCCCTTTACATTTATTAACTTATTGAATCCTCACAACAATCTTAAGAAATTAGTACTGTTATAATTCCATTCTGCTGATGACACTGAAGTAAGGTTATCACAACTATTAAGTAGTAGAGCCAGGATCATCTCCCACAGTCTATGCTTTGAGATCATACTGCCTGTCTATTTTGCTACATCTCATGGTCAGTTTTTTGTACTTACCTTCTCAGCAAGTGCTTTCTTCACTTGACTTCTCAGAAATTATATTCCACAGTCTTACTAGCTATTTCTTCCCCACTCCTTGGCCGGTTCTTCTTTCTCTTCCCAAACTATGAGTGTTAGAGTGTTCCAGGGTTTAATCCTTTGCTTTTTTCTTTCCTACAGTAATGTTATTCCTAAGCCAGTGTTTTGAAATACTGTCCTTAAGCTGTCTCCAGCCCTAAACCTTCCCTTGAAGTGCAGGCTCTTGTCCATCCATCTATTGAATTCTTCACTTGGCTATCTAATGAGTAGCTCTAGCCTAACAGGAGCAACCAAGCCTACTTCTCCAATCTTAGCAAATGGTGTCACCATTTCCTCAGACCAGAAACCCTGACTACTCACATCCTGCATCAGACTGCAACAAACTTCTAATTGATCTTTCTTTAGCTGTCTTGTCTCCCTGTGATCTCGTTACCATTCAGCAAGTAGAATGATCTTTTTAAAACAAATCACTTTATTTTCCTGCTCAAAACTGTCATTGTTTTCTATCAGATCTAAAATGTAACCCCCTTGCTATAGTTCATAAGGTTCTCTATAGACGAGCCCTTTTCTACCTTTTCTATCTTTATTTCCTGCGCTAGCCCCACTGACATTGCTCGTTATTTCAATACACCAAAGGCCTTTCCAATTTGGGGCTTTATATTTATACTTGCCATTTGCTCTGCCTGCGACACTTCTCTAAGGCTATTCCACAACTTGCTGTACTGTGTCATCCAGGTCTTTGCTGCCTGCCATCTCCTCAGAGAAGCTTCCCTAATCAGTCTTCAGGTGGCATTCTCTCCCTCCTTGTCCTCTTTATTCTCTTCCAGCTGCTTATCCTTAGCTAATTGATTATTTTCTTGCTTGTTATCTGTCTCTGGAAATTACACCTTATAATAGCAGAGACTTTGTCTTGTTCCTTGCCTTTTCCTGCCTTAATTGTAGGCATTGAGTATTTGTCGAATAAAGTAAAAGAATGAGTACTCTAAAACTACATTCTCTGAGACACCATCTTTTCCTACTTTATTTTAACATTCTAGCCCTTAATTCTTTGTTTTTGTTTCCATAAGTAGAAACTTAATATTCTGGGAGGTTTATGGGTGGTAGTAATATATTAAAATTTTATAAGTAATTTGTTTGATCTACTCCATTTTGCTAAGGCGATTTGTGTGGAACTTCTTTCGTCTGGAAAATGAACATCTGAATAACTGTGGTGAATTCCGTGCTGTGCGAGACATCTCTGTGGCCCCTCTGAATGCAGATGATCAGACACTCCTAGAGCAGATGATGGACCAGGATGATGGGGTACGAAACCGCCAGAAAAATCGATCATGGAAATATAGCCAGACCATATCCCTACGCCGGCCTCACCTCGCCTCTCAGTAAGTATGGCTTCCTCTCTGTGAGATGTATCTCCATTGGGTCCTAGCATGGAGTAACATTTAAATTAAAAAACTAGCAGGTTGAACCAAAAGAAATTGCTGATATCCAACCATTTTTCATCCACAAAAAACAGTAATATCAATACAACCCATAGAATGTCTTAGCACAATAATAAATGTCATTAATGCATTATTTGCTAATTTAGCATTAAAGATACACTGGCAAAAACTTCGTTGGAGAGTGATTTGTTTAACTCTTTTATATATTTTGTATTCAAATAATTTTTAACTTACAATTTTATGTACTTGACCAAATTACTTAATTTCTCTATATTATCCCTCATCTGTAAATTGGGATTAATCTTATTCTTGCTCATAGAGTGATTAAGTACATTAAATCTGTTATTATGTGGAACTTATTATACCAGTTTCCTCACCAAAAGAGCTCACTAAGCATAAACTGTTATTATTTTTGTCTTATTAAATACCTACAATATCTTTATCAATGACTATGTATGCATATATTGTTTAAAGTTATACTAAATGTACAATATATGGTGACTGCATTTGAAATTTCGAGACAGCAAATAGCACAGTAAATTGGAATGAAGGAAGATACTTAAGTTGAACATAAGCAGTTTTCTAAAGGAGTGTTTGAAGGGGCTTGAGGCTCAGTAAGAGCATAAAGGTGGAAATAAAGGGCAGTAAAGACATAAAGGTGGAATGAGGAGCAGAAAGAAAATCCATGTGACTAGAACCCTAGCGAGAAAAATTTAGCTGAATAGATGAACTGTGATTGTAAAAGAAAAGTGCAAGCTGGATGCAGAGAATTTTTCCACAGAGGGAAGGATGACATTGTGAAAGTGGTGTCCTAGGAAATTTTAATGGCACTGTAGGGGATACATTAGGAAAGGGAAAACTGGAGGCCAGAAAACCAACTGTAAGGCTATTGCAGTATTTTTAAGTATGGGGCAATGACAAGATTAGCGTGCTTATAATTGAGGACCAATTTTGGATCAAGTAACAAACAGAAGTGGTAACAGTAACTCAGTGGATATAGGGGACTAGAGTAGACTTACCAAAGCTTCAGATAGAGATTTGGAAGTTCCCAGAAGAGGAGAAGGTAGAGAAGAGAAAAGAAAAGCAGAGAGCAAGGAACTGAGTCTACTTTCCTGGCTAAACCACTTTAGCCAGGGGTAAAAAAGGAGATAAAGGAAAGATGCGCAAATGGTCAGGGAGGTCAGTAGGAAGAGCATCAAAACAAAGCATGGGGCCCCACACCCGTAGCACAGCAGTTATGGCACCAGCCCCATACACCACGGGTGGCAGGTTCAAACCCAACTTGGGCCAGCTAAACAACAAGGACAGCTGCAGCAACAACAAAAAAATAGCCAGGCGTTGTGGTGGGCGTGTATAGTCCCAGCTACATGGAAGGCTGAGGCAAGAGAATCACTTAAGCCCAAGAGTCTGAGGTTGCTGTGAGCTGTAACGCTACGGCACTCTACCAACGGCGACAGCTTGAGACTCTGATTCAAAAACAAACAAACAAAAAAAACATGGTACTGTTATCCCAGGGAAGCAGAATTCAGAGAACCTGGGGCAGGGGAGTGCTGAGTAAGATAAACGGCTAAAGGCCAGAAGAAAATAATGATTTTGGTGATCATCTCATCGTGCTCCTGATTTTGAAAGTCTAATAATCCTGTCACATACCAGCAGAGGGCAATCTAAACATACACTATTTCTGTGTCAGGAACCAGAGGCTCTTCGGTAATAGATTATTATGTTACATTTCAGGTGGAAAAACACTGGGAAACTAAACAGCAAGAAGGAGAGGAAGACATTTAGAATAGACCAGTTTCTGTATAACCCAAAAGAGTGAGAAATCTAAAATAAGATCCAAGTCTGAGTGCTGACTTTAGAACTTATGCAACCTTTAGCATATCCTTAACCTTTTTCAAGGTCAGTTTCTTCCTCTGTCAAATAGGAACAGATTCCATTTTCACCTCATGGGGCTTCCTAATTAAAAAAATATGTTGTTACCTAATCCCATTTTTATCTAATTCAGGAATCTGAATCTCTTCTGTAGCATTCTGAATAGATAGATGGTCATATAATAGATGATCAAAAGTGATGATGAGCTCAGCGCCTGTACCTCAAGTGGCTAAGGTGCCAGGCACATACACCAGAGCTGGCGGGTTCGAATCCAGCCTGGGCCTGCCAAAAAACAACAATGACAACTACAACCAAAAAATAGCCTGGTGTTGTGGCAGGCGCCTGTAGTCCCAGCTACTTCAGAGGCTGAGGCAAGAGAATAGCTTAAGCCCAGAAGTTGGAGGTTGCTATGACCTGTGATGCCACGGCACTCTACCCAGGGCAATAGCTTGAGGCACTGTCTCAAAAAAAAAAAAAAGAAAGAAAATGATGAATTTCATAATCATATGAGACATCTAATTTTATTGCTATATAGTTATAGTAGTAGGTTATATTGGGCTAAAAGATGCTTCATTATGATTTCACTATAACTTCAACCACTTTATCCTATTTAGGCTCTCATGTAACTTATAACGCCTCTCCTTCCTCTTCTGCATTATAGTTTGTCAACTACATGCTGTTCCAAAGCTCACCCACAAAGTCACCATACATAGGGGAAATGAGAAATTGTAGTATATATACCTTTATTTATAAAATAAATATTTTATTTTATTTATAAAATATTCATTGCAAAATTTTATAAAATATTTACAAAATATTTTCTATGTGTTGGTCACCTCTTTGTAAAATTTGTAATGAATATTTTGTAAATGTATATTTAGCTATAATTTCTCATTTTCCTTATGTATGGCAACTTTATGGGCAACCTGTGGGACAAACAACTGTTACTTCCTTAAGTCTTCTGCTGGCTCACTCTCCTAGTTTTCCATGCATACTTCAAATGGTATTATTTCCATCATCCCCATCATAATTCCTTATATTTGGTTAATACTTTATTGATTTTTACACACCCATGGGTGTAAAAATTGATATACACTTGATATAGACACTGTCTTCCTGAGGCAAAAATGGCATTAGGTGAAATAAGTGTTTTTCCTGCTTTAAAGAGATGGAAACAGGCACTCAAAGAAGTCAAAGAGATGCATGATAAAATCAAAGCCAGCACTCAAATTCAGATCTTATTCCAAGTTACTACTGTCCTGCATCACACATGACCTGCTGTTGTTCTCGTTACCTTCTACTTTCTTAGGGTTTTCCTAAGCATACTTGAAATTAAATAGGAAACTCCAGGAATAATCCATCTGGTACAGTAGGGAGTACCTGTTGAGGAAGTACATGTAATGGTGGTAAAATTGGAAATGTACCTAATACTGCAAATGTGTTTGTATTTTTGAAATTGACTAAGTTCTTCTTTTTCCTTTATTACCACTAGATCCAAGGCTCGTGACACTAAGGTATTGATAGAAGACACAGATGACGAAGCTAACACTTGAATTCTCTGAAGTCTAAATTAACATCATTGGTTTTCCTACTCTACAGTTCTGTTCTTGACCAACGCAACCTCTAGTACCTTTCCAGCTGAAAACAGGAAAAAACGCGTAACACATTTTCCGAGCTCTTCCAGATCGGATCCTATGGACTCCAAACAAGCTCACTGTGTTTCTTTTCTTTTCTTCTGGTTTAATTTTCATTTTCTATTTTTAAAACAAATATTTACTTCATTTTGCCAATCAGAGGATGTTTTAAGGAACAAAAATATAATATCTTATGGATTGTTTACAATCACAAGGACACAGATACCTATCATAATGAAGAACAGGCATTGCAGGGACCCTGTGATGGGATGGTTCCAAGACTGCTCGGCTTCTGCTAGGCCCGGTTTTGACTGGTTGAAACCGGACATTGGTTTTTAAATTTTTTGTCAGTTTATGTGGAGAATTTTTTCCTTTCCTTCATATCCAGCGCAAAGGCACTGGCTGCACTTGCAGGAAAAGTGCAACTTAGAGCAGTATCTTCATTCATGAAGCTACTTTTTAATTTGATGTAACTTTTCTTATTTTGGGGAGGGTTGCTGGGTGGGTGGGAAATACGATGTATTTGTTACATATAGTTTTCTCATTATTTATGAAACTTAACCATAAGAGAATGATATAATTCCTGTGCAATGAAGGTGGTATCAGTGAAAGAAGACAGGGGAAACTAATGTCGGATGACATTTATGAAGGTCAGTCCCACCATACCTTTTTTGGGAGACAACTTGCACCAGTTTGACTTTTTCTTTTCTTTCTTTTTAATTTTAAGCCAAAGTTTCATTACTGACTTTCTAAGTTGCTGCTGCATTAGAGTCCTAAGCATATCTCTCATAACAAGGCATCCCCACACTTCCGTACTACCAGCTGAACTTTACAGAAGAGGTTCTGATACGTTTTTAACTTTTTTACGAAACAGATGTGGAATACATTTGCCATATTTCAACCATAACAACTGAAGTTCTGCCTTATGTTACAGCATGTAGGGTAATTGTAGTGTAACCCTTAATAACTCTGAATTAGAAGATAGCTATTTCAGAGACTCTCTACACCCTTATTAGATAGTTCTTCTGATTTCAACCACTTTAGCCAGAATTTGTTCAAGTCTTTTGTGGGGAAATCATATTTTTGAGCACATGGAACAAATTATCCTTCCTCTTTCACATTACATTGATACAAAAGACCTTGGCAACATTTCTCCCAGCAATTTTACAGATGAAAATTTAATTTCATGCCATCCCATGACAGAAAACCTACTTTAAAAATTTGAGGGATCTGAACTTGGTCATATATAAAAAGTATATTTCTTAGACATTTCAGAGTATTATGGACTATCCACAGTGCCCATTTTCACTTGTCTTTATTCTTCCCTTGTTCTGTAGTCATTCAAGTAAGCCCAAAACCATAGGGACTTTACTTTCTTGAAGATGTTAAATTTAACATTTCATTACCTAACAAAGTATAAATTCCAGGAAAAAGATAAAGTGTGTTTTACTCCCCCCCACCAGTCCCAGATAAAGATTTCAAAATCAACATCAGCAGATTCATGAAAGTAAATATACTTCTATTGTTTTCAGCTTAATTATAGACAAAGAAGTAAGTGGCAAGGCAGCTCTTACTACTTGCCTAGTTTTCAGACCATTCGGTCACTGCCCTTTAATACACTCCTTTCGTCAGCAGCTCTTCTCCCGTGTGTTCCAATCTTTACTCATCCCTCTCATAATCCCAGTAGACTATATTAAAGTTATTACCAAAATTGTATCAGTTAACTGAGAAATAGTTTCTTTCAGTTTCTTGCATGTTTATTCTGACAAGCTTCCAAATTTATTCCCTCTATAAATTGAATTTTGGCTCCCCCCCCCCCCCCCGCGAAGAATAATCATACAACATTGTGGCTTCTGTTGCTTTTTTATGTTTTGCCAAGCATATCCCTTGGCCCAAAACTAAAGAGGAAACATTTAATTACTGGTTCTTTTTTTTTTTTTTTTTTTAGTTTAAATCAATAGAATCATTTACAATATAATCAGTGGTAACAATTTAGTGACCCTTGGTAAATTAAAGGTTGCATTATTTATACTTGGCTTTTTTTCCCTAACTATTCTGGGTTTTATACTTTAAACAATGGGGGAGATATTACTGGTCTGTCAAGAAATAGTAATTATTACTGAGTTACATAAAGAAGTCCAGTGGACCAGTCTTTCTTGTGCAAATAAATTGGTGGTACTAATGTGTATTCAGAGACATTTGGGTTGTCAGCTTCATTCTCTGTTAGTAAACTATATGATGACACACATAAAATCTTATAGATAAGTATATTTGAACTTCCCAGTGTTTTTACTTCAATGTATCCTATGGCCAGTTTGGTCTTTCAATGGTTATACTAGACCCTAATTAGTATTTTTTCATATACAACACAATGATAAAATGTATTTCTTTTCTGGTGTTGTCCTACTGGCATAGTATATTCAAAAATAAGGCTTATGTAACTTTGAGTATACCGTGACAGAAGCTTAAATATTTAAATGCACAGTTCTATGATCCTCTTAAAGCTGTAAAGAGAAAAAAGGGCTGTTCCTCATCAAAAGAGGATGTATAGAGACAAAGTACACATTTAAGTTTTTCCCTCAAAAAAGGCAATATAGCCAGGCACAGTGGCTAGCACCTGTAATCCCAACACTTGGGAGTTCTGAGCAGGGTGGATTGCCTGAGCTCACAGGTTCAAGATCAGCCTGATACAGTGCAAGACCTCATCTCTAAAAAATAGCCAGGCCTGTAGTCCTAGCTACTCAGGAGGCTGAGGCAAGAGAATCGCTTGAGCCTAAGAATGAGAGATTGCTTTGAGCTATGACAACACAGCACTCTACCAAGGGTGACAAAGTGAGACTCTGTCTTAAATAATTAAAAAAAAACATTTTCTTCTTCCAAATTTTATGTGCCCCAGCAGTTATAAATGCTGTGTCCCACTTAAAATTTTATTGGGGGCTCCTGTACACTAAAACTCTTAATAGAACTCTTAAAAATGAATTATGACGGGTGCAGCAACCTAACCAAAGGTAAAAGTTCATCTAATTTTAGGTTTAGAAATTTTAGTTTTAATTTTATTTGAGAATCACTAAATTTTTAGTATCAGTTATGGTGCTCCTCAAAGGAATGAAAAGAAGGCATATATAAAAGAATGAAATTCATTTTTTATTTTATGAGTATAGAGAGCATTGATGTATGTGGAGAAGTTAGAAGACAAAAGTGGTTTATTTTCTGTGTACAAGGAGCCCCTAGATTTAAGGCTGCCTATACCGTTGTGGTGGAATAATTGGTGATTTCATATCATATAGAGAGAGAATGAAATAAAAAATTAAATCATCATTAATTAGGTTATTATGGCAATGTGTAAGATTACAAAGTAGTTGAAAATCCACATAGGACTTTTTTTCCAGTACTATCCCATTGACTCATTCTGATGTCATAAGTCTGATGTCACGATTAAATGACAGGCAGGCTTCTTTGTTTCAGATTCAGAAGCAGTGGTTCAAGAGGAAAACACCATTCACCCAGCAGTAACTTACACGAACCCTTTAGAGAAGGAAAGTGGAGCCCAGCCCCTAGGATCAATCGCTCCCCAATATCCTAAAGGAGAGTTCTGCAGTTTCAACTGAGTTTTCTGGAGGAGTAACTTGTTTATACATAGTATCTTTCCATCATGGTTTGACCCAAGTATATTCTCAGTAACTAGAAAAACCAGTTCATCCATTTCTGAATAAAAAAGACAAGGTAAAAACAGAAAAAAATGACTTAGTACAGAGTCATACAGGCATCAGATTAACAGACATTTAGTTGAAAAGAAAATCATTTTGGAGCTAGCAGAGAAAAGCAAGATGTTGGACCTTAGTGCAGAAGCCAGTTAGGAAAGTTCGTTATGTTGGTGACACAAAGGTGATGCCTCTCCATACCTCCCGTCACGTTTCCGGGAAATACCTGCTTTTATTTTCCTATCTTCCCTCCCCCATTACTTTGCATTATTTGGGAAATAGGTTCTTTATTCCTAAATGCAACCTTCTAAACAGTCATTTAGAAAAGTTTCTTATTTTAAAAAAAAGATTATTTTATTCAAAACTTGGCATTCTCTGAAGTGATTGCACTTTTATCTGTTAAACAGACTTCAGGTTATTACTGTTTTCTTTTTATAGTTTGCATGAAATTTACCTAAGTCTCAAAAAATAAGTACTTCCTACCTTATAACATATTTGAATCTTTTAAGATTGCCTCTCATTTTTAAAAAAAAAAAGTTGAATCTATAGCTTTCTCTCAACTCCAAAATCACCATGCTTTTCTCAAATCTACTAAGAAACTAATGTCAGATAAAGACCATAGAAATTCTGGTAGAACTTTTGAAAAGTTAAGTAAAGAAGAAATCAAATGTATTTCCTGAGTTTATTTTTTTCTCATTGATCTAAATTTTTCTTGTTATTACTTGCTAAACCAAGGAGAGTTAAAGATTTTCTAAATTACCTAAACGCACCTACATTTTTGTGCATTTCCTTTGTAATAAGGATAAGTCTTGATGGTAAATCTTAAAAACTCCCACCTTTCAGCATTGTACTCAAATTTACTCTGTATGATGTCAGAGCATATGATAATGTGGTTAATTATATAGTAATTATAGCATAAGGAAATTTTGCTGATTGGTGTTATGAACCAACAGTTTAACCAGCATTACCTACACCCTACTCACAAATATGAAAAAGTAAAAGCATCCTACTAGGTTTAGCAGAGCTTAACTTAAGCTATACAGAAGTTTGCCTGGGAATGGAGAAGAGACTGCTGATTGGTATGGCTCATAAAGCCTTTCTTATGTGAATCATCGAAATTCTGACATTGAGCTGAGCTGGCCCTTAAAAACAACCTTCCAGAAAATGTATGTTTACTTATGGTAGAAGACGAAGTAAGAGGGACAAGATGAGAGTTTCCCCTGAAGTGAGAATCACTATACTAATTTTCAACTGAAGCATGTTTTCTTGTAGCAAACCTTTGGTTTGTTTTATTATCAAATCAAATACCAGTTGTTTTGTTTTGTTTTTTGTATGGTGCCATCAGCCTAGGAGGACAATCAACCCATTGTTTGCCTTGGATTCAGTATGTCTGCTAATTACAGTCTCATCTTGTATACCTTGAAACAAGTTACTTGACTAACTTCCACCATATTACCTTAGTGATCTTCCTATGCCCTTTCCTCTGTGCCACTATAAATCAGAGGAAAGACTGCAATACTACTAGAAAGATGTGGACTTCTACGAAAGCAAGGATTCACTACCTACAATTTCCTGACTGTTCCCAGCTTGGTGGAAATGAGAGAAATTGTGGGAAATCCCTAAAGAGTAATTGTTCATGACATTGTTATTCTTTTGAACTGTGAAGTAAAATTGTGAGCCACTCACTTTTCAATTGCAAAAAGAACAAAACTCTTTAACTTTTATCACATTGTGACGATTAATTGCTTGCCATTTTTTGGATTATCACAAGCTTGTATCAGAGAAGAATATTTAGGAGGACAATAAGGTGGAATATGTATTTCTTTTTTCAAATCCTCTCCCACTACTTGTGTTTCCTTTACCTCCCTTCCCCCGCCACACTATGTTGGTCAAATGATGCTGTTCTATGAAACCCTGAGCTATGGTTGTCAAAAGTAACTATGGATTGTGATTAGTCCTCTGTGGTGCTTCTTTCTTTCCCTCTTTTTTCTCCCTTGCTGTCTTTCTTACTCTCTACTCTGATAAATGGAAAAGGTGACATCAAAGAATTGATGCTTGCTTGGACTCATGTTGTATCTGTGACTATGCTATTAGCTGTCTCCTTTTTCCTTCTCCTGTGGGTAGAATTCTTATGATGTGTGGAGTTCCCTTCTTGATAAGTAGGTTAAATGCACAATGTGGTACTGTTTTATAGTTCCTAGATGGTTGTATAAAGCAAAAAGTTAATGTGGTTATGTGTTTTTAAAAGAAAATAAGTGGTTACTAAACTCTGTCCTTTTTTCATTATTACAAGCTCTGTTTTCTAACCGTTTACTGACTCCTTGGTCACTGATGAATGGTCTGTGCGACTGCACCTATTTCTTTCTGGATTTCTTGGATTCCTGAACATGGTTGCCATTAGGGCTAACTTGTTTTGGGCAAACAAACCACACAGTAGTAAAGTTTTCAGACTCTTCTACTAAATTAATAATTTTAAATGGCTCTTTTTCTTTAGGTAATATACAAGGAGTACGAATTCTAAAGCAATCAGATTGATGCAACAAGTTTTTTTAACTCAACACAAAGAATCTCAAATACTAGGTGAAATAATAAGTTCAATTACATTTTGGAGAGCTGGACACTTGTTATCACTGTATCCATGCCCTTTGTGGGAAAATAGCACTTTCTACAGAATTTGTGGATTAATCATCACTCCGTATATCTGTCTAGGAAAAATTATAATATTAACTGACCTTGAGGTAAAGATCCCAGAAATGTAAAGAGAAAAATAATTTAACTAATGCATTAAAGTTTTTCATCTTAATGCCACAAAATCTGCTTTCACTATATTTCTGTATAGACTAAAGCAGAATGTGATGATGTGGAGTTTCCAGCCCAAAGTCAAGATAGGATGTGAATATATATGAATCACTAGACTAGATACTCTTTCTGAATATGACAATATATACTCAACATTTGTATGGGTATGGTGTTTTATATTTTCCAAATATATAGCATCTCAGAAATATGTGGATTAATGAATCATGTCAATTTGTCTATGAAGAAACAAAGACTTGGAGCAGCTGAGTCCACAATCCTAAATGGTTCCAGGAGGCCACTCTCTTCTCTTTAATCCATCCTAGACATATCAAGAATCCTCGTATGTTAATGACCTATATCTTGATATGGATAGTTTTTATTAGATTTGTTTTTAAGATCATGAGAATAATGACTAATTTTATACTTTTATTTTTTTTTTTTTTTAAGAGAGAGAAAAAGGGCCTCACTATATTGCCCAGACTGCCTTGAACTGCAGGGCTCACTGATCCTTCCTTCTCATCCTCCCAAGTATCTGGGACTATAGGCACATTCCACCAATGCCTAATTTATACTTTTTTATTTTATTTTTTTCTAGTTTCCCACATTTCCCCTTAGGGGAATCATGGAGTTCTTATATTCTTAAAAAATTAGTATGTGTTTTATGAGCTCCTATCATGTGCTAGGCACTACTTAATTTTTTTTTTTTTTTTTTTTTTTTTAAGAGACACAGTCTCACTATGTGTGGTCCAGGCTGGCCTTAAACTCCTGGCCTCAGGTGATCCTTGCCTCAGCCTTCCAAGTAGCTGAGATTATATGTGTTAGCCACTATACCCAGCTCAGGCATGACTTTAATACTTCGTTGAAGTTGGTTGGTTTCATAATCGTTAGTTTCATGGAGACAAAAAGGGAAAATGGATAAAAAATTGTTCTAAACTACCTACTTATCTGAAATCATTGCCGAAAAAGCTCATTGTCTTGTTAATTAGATGTCATCTCCCCACAGTAAGCTGAGTTTTCTGTCTCAGGGATTGCTGAGGGAGGGATGGCTCTTTACCCCTTTCCAGGCAGATATTAAAGCCTATTATTCTGGTTACTTAGACAATCAAAGTATTAGATGTGTCAAGAGTTATTGCCTCAGAATTTTCTACTCCCAAAACCTGCCTTTCCAATCCATCTTACTCTAATCCATCTTACTTAATCATTGAGCAACACATTAGCATTAAAGTTCAGCCAATGTTTACCTCTATAAAATGAGGTTTTTAACCTAATTTGAATAAATTTTGTATTGACTGCATAGCTGAATGGTAATGATGATACAGTATTCTGCCTTGCTCCATGTAGGACATCCCTATGGCTTCTTTTCTACCTACATGAGTAGAATAACCAAAGTCAACATGTGATTTTGGTGATAGATTTGCTATGCTACTCTGCTTCCTTATGGTAAGTTTCTAGGATGAGGCGAAAACCAAGTAACTTACAACAGACAAGTAACAGAAGAGAACCAAGGAGAAGCACATTAGTATTAATTCCCAAATCTTTTGCCACTTTATAAATTACCATGTATCACATATCATAAACGTTATAGTATTTTATATTGTTTGGTTGACGTAAACTAATTTGTTTATTGGGGGTTCCTCACATCTTGTCTTCTGAATAGATGGACCAACAAAATTAGAAATTTCAGTTAATCAGGGCATTTGCACCCCTTCTATAAGGAAATACAGCAGATACTTTAGAAATACCAGTTCTCCAAAGATGATTTCTGTCACCCATTGGATTTATTTTCTGTGCTTTCATGGATATTTTAGAAAACTTTTAGCCCTTCCCTAGGCAGTCCTGGTCAAAAGACTTGTCCAGGCTGGATGTGTGCTCTGCTGCTAGCTATTGCAGTTTGTCCATGTGACATGCCCTGGCTGCCTTCTATGGTAAGGCCCTAGTCTTAACCTATCTGGAACCGAGGCAGGTGGATTGCATTTCGTAGTAATACAATTCAGGAGAAATGAGGCATTCTTTTTCCAAGGTTACTCTGTTGTCACTAGGAGGTCACACAAACTCATCTACTAAAATATTTTAAATGCCTAGTAAATAGTGGAAGCTTAAGGAATATTTGAATACTTGTTAAACTGAGTCTGTTAATGAGTAGTTGAGTAAATTTAGGAGCTAGTTGGCTTTTGGGGTCAACTGCTACAGGGGCTATGCTGCTTACTGGTACCTGCTCACTGGCAAACTCACTGGGCTCCTCACATTGATCCTTGTGGGAAACTTTGATTCTAATGCTGTCCTCACCAATGCCGCATTAGCATAAACCTCTTCATCTCGTGGACTTCGTTTTATCACATGAGAACAGAGCAGGTTCCCCAGGGGCACAGTAATCACAGCTGACCCTCACTGAGCACTACAGGAGAGGCCTGTCTCAATGTCAGTGTCTGTCGTGTGGTGCCAGTCCCATTTACTCAGGAGAAAACCAAAGTGTTAAGTGACTGGCCTTGGACAATGCAATAATTACTGAACCTGGGATTCGGACTCAGGTCTAACTAGCTCTGTAGCCCACATTTTCTCTGCTTTGAAAAAAAGAAAGGAACACTCTGGGAGGCCAAGGTGGGTGGATTGCTGAGCTCGTGAATTCAAGACCATCCTGAGCAAGAACAAAACCTTATCTCTAAAACAATAGCCGGGCATTGTGGCAGGCCCTTGTAGTCCCTGCTACTTTGGAGGCTGAGGCAAGAGAATCACTTGAGCCCCAGAGTTTGAGGTTGCTGTGAGCTATGATACCATATCACTCTATCAAGGGCAACAAAGTGAGACTGTCTCGAAAAAAAAAAAAAGAAAGGAGGATAGGTTTTTTTCTCTCTGCTTAGCAGCCAAAACCAGGAAGTTCCTAGTGAATTAGGTTCTTTCTAAAGTTATGCCTAGGCTCGGCACCCATAGCACAGTGAATAGGGCGCCCGCCACATACACTGAAGGTGATTGGTTGGAGCCCAACCAGGGCCTGCCAAACAACTATGACAACTGCAACCCAAAAAATAGCCAGGTGTTGTGGCGAGCATCTGTAGTTCCAGCTACTTGGGAGGGTGAGGCAAGAGAACCAGCTACTTGGGAGGCTGAGGAAAGAAAATAGCTTAAGCCCAAGAGTTTGAGGTTGCTGTGAGCTGTGATGGCACAGCACTCTATAAAAATAAAGGTGTACCTAGTCAAGTCAGAATATAACCAGTTCAAGGAAAATCAAATACCCACCTTTCTCCCACAAAATACATATAAATGTTCCTCAACAAGCCTGGGTCTCACTGACTACTGCTTTCTGGGAATTTGTCCTCTGCCCCTACAGGGAAGACAGCTCCTAGGAAGTTTTCAAAAGTTAAACAGTAACAGCTGGCCACAGTAGCACAGGCCTATGATCCCAGCACATTAGGATGCTGGGTTGGGAGGTGGCTTAAAGCCAGGAGTTTAAGACAAGCCTGGGCAATAGAGCAAGTCCCCTTCTCTACAAAAAATTTTAAAAATTAGCAGAGTGGTAGCACATGCCTATAATCGCAGAAACTCTAGAGGCAGAGGTGGAAGGATCACTTCAGCCCAGGAGTTTGAGACTACAGTGAGCTGTGATTGTGACATTGCACTCCAGCCTGGGTAACAGAATGAGACCCCATCTCAAATACATAAATACATACATAGTAAAACTCAGTCTCAAATAATTTTAAAAATCAATAGCAACAACAAACATAGCTCCTTATTGACTGCTTTTCCCAGGAATCTACTCCCTTGAGTCAGCCACCCTTTCCCTCGGTCCTTATCTTCCCTCCCCTCCTTTCTAGTTATTCAGACTTTCAGCAGTGAATTAGGATGGCGAACTGAAGGAAGGCAGGCTCTTGCCGTGTTTCAGGCATTTGCGATGCAGTGGGGAGGCAGTGCTGTAAGGTGATGAGGTTGGATGTCTATTAAGTCCGTTGATGCCTATACTCACTGGGCAAGTACCAGGCAAGTGAATGTCAGACGTGGAAGCCAGCGTGCCTCTCTGGTTGCATACAGAGAAGCTCTCATCTATCACAGAACTTAAGGCAGTTAAAACGGCCAACCAAGGCAGGTCTGTTACGTAAGCTCAGGGCCCTGATTGGGAAAACCTGATATATGAGATGACATTATCTGGTTGAATCCCCCCACCTCACTCCCTGCCAAAGATTTTGACTTCCCAAACCCCTCAGAATATGCTGAGCCTATAGACACACCTCCCACAATCCATGATGGAAGACATTAAAGAGGCCCTTCTCGTGAAAGACGACATGGGCACCCCTCAGGGCCCTTCATGACTCAGCAGGGGACATGCTGGGCTTGCTAAGGGAGAATAGGAGCTATACATGAAAGGAACTGTAAGACGTAGGCAGCATACACCAGAACATGAGGTGGAATTGGGAACATTAGACTGGGAAGGTTCTCTGACGATACCAAATTTAACTCCCTAGCAAGGATCCCAGGAGTTGGTGCAAACTTGCTAGTATGGCTCCTACAAACCTGGACAAAGTGATGGCTCACATTGTGAAAAGCTGAAATTCCAGAATTGCCATGGAGACAGTAAAGGGGAAAGAGGGACATGAGTGACCGTATTGTGGGAAGACGGGTAGTGGGGGAATAGAGACTATTGCCACAATCATCTCCTCTCCTCATTCTTGTTTAATTGGCCAGCTTGGCCCCTGAAGAAACTGGCTCAGTGATTACAGAGTCAGTCACATACACTGGGGCTGGCAGGTTCAAACTTGGCCGGGCCAGCTAAACAACACTGACAACTGCAACACAAAATAGCTGGGTGTTGTGACAGGCGCCTGTAGTCCCAGCTACTTGGGAGGCTGAGGCAAGAGAATCAATTAAGCCCAAGAGTTTGAGGTCGCTGTGAGCTATGACGCTACGGCACTCTACCCAGGACGACAACTTCAGGCTCTGTCTCAAAAAAAAAAAAAAGAAAGAAACTGGATGGGTTGGCAACAGTCACTGTAGACCACCACAAGCTCAGTCAACTGGAGTCCAGTTGCAGGTACAATGCCAGATGTGGTATCTTCATTAGATCAGATCAATCCTGCCTCAAGTACATAGTGCATAGCCATTGATTTGGTCCAGCCAAAACAAGATCACATTTTCACAGAAATAACAATATGAACAGTTTTGCTCCAAGGCCCTGCTAAGTCCAAAGAGATTCCAACCAGCTGGATGTCCACAGAACATCACAATGATTCGTTACATCACTGCCCCTCCCTCTGTTGATTGAGCTGGATGAGCAGGAGGTGGCTAGCACACTGGAGACCTTGGTATGACCTTTATGCTCCAGAGGGTTAGAGAGAACCCAGAGAAGGTTCAGGAGCCTAGCACATCTATAATATTTTCAGGAGTCCGGTAATTGAGTCCAGTAACCAAAGATGGTCTCTCCAAAGTAAAAGACAAATTCTTGCATCTTGTACCTTCTATCAGGAAGAAAAAAACATTGTGTCTGCTGGGCCTCACGTTCTTGAGTCAGGATATTCCACACCTGGGGATACTGCTCCAACTTGTGTCACATGACATGAAAGGCTCCCATCTTGGAGTGGATCCCGGAGCAGGAAAGGGCTCTGCAGCCAGCTTAGGCTGTCAAGCAAGCAATCCTGTGGCTTCAAGTCATGTGACCCAACAGACCCTACAGAGGTATCAGTGGTAGGAAAAGATACTATACAGAGATTGTGGCAGGCCCCAGTGAGAGAATCTCAATGCAAGTGCCTGAAGCTCTTGCCATCAGAGTAAGACCGTGCCATTGTCAGCCGGGTGCAGTGGCTCACGCCTCTGATCCTAGCACTCTGGGAGGTCAAGGTAGAAGGACTTAAGCTCAGGAGTTCCAGAGCAGACTGAGCAAAATAAGATCCCATCCCTACTAAAAGTAGAAAAATTAGCCAGGTGTGGTGGCGGGTACCTGTTGTCTGTCCCAGGTATTCAGGAGGCTGAGGTAGGAAGATTGTTTGAGCCCAGGAGTTTGAGGTTGCTGTAAGCTAGGTTGAGGCCATCACTCTCTAGCTTGGGCAACAGAGTGAGACTTTATCTCAAAAAGTTGGGTTGGTGCCTATAGCTCAAGTGGCTAAGGTGCCAGCCACATACACCAGAGCTGGTGGGTTCGCATCCAGTCCGGGCCTGCCAAACAACGACAACTACAACCAAAAAATAGCCGGGCATTGTGGCAGGCACCTGTAGTTCCAGCTACTTGGGAGGCTGAGGCAAGAGAATCGCTTAAGCCCAGGAGTTGGAAATTGCTGTGAGCTGTGATGCCACCGCACACTACCCAGGGTGACAACTTGAGGCTCTGTCTCAAAAATAAATAAAAATAAATAAATAAGAATGTCTCCTTTTGGCCATCTGGTGACCGTGGTGATATTCAGCAACAGGGTATGTAGCAGATCCTTCCGTTTTTGCCTCCCAGATTGCTAGGATTATAGGTGTGGGACACTGCACCCAGCCTAGAATTTCTAAAAACTAAAAATAAGAAATCTGGGATAGGTACCACTTGCCCCTGAGGGACCCTCTTCTACTTGCAGCATGAGCATTTTGTGGGGTCTTAGAACTCACTATCCAGGGTGGCGCCTGTGGCTCAGTGAGTAGGGCACTGGCCCCATATGCCAAGGGTGATGGGTTCAAACCCAGCCCTGGCCAAACTGCAACAAAAAAATAGCCGGGCGTTGTGGCGGGTGCCTGTAGGCTGAGACAAGAGTTAGAGGTTGCTGTGAGCCGTGTGATTTCATGGCACTCTACCCAAGGGTGGTACAGTGAGACTCTGTCTCTACAAAAAAAAAAAAAAAAAAAGAACTCACTATCCAGCAGCTGCCTGACCCTCCCTATGCTCACCAGGCCTAGAGGAATGTGGCAGAAAGGACCCTGAGGGCTTATCTGGGCTAAGTTGTCCCAAAGTGTGATTCCTAGGAAATTAATTGCTGTTTTGAGGGAAAAAACTTGTCAATTGCTTTTTTTTTTTTTTTTTTTTTTGAGACAGAGCCTGAAGCTGTTGCCCTGGGTAGAGGAGTGCTGTGGCATCACAGCGCACAGCAACCTCCACCTCCTGGGCTCAAGCGATTCTCCTGCCTCTGCCTCCCAAGTAGCTGGGATTACAGGCACCCACCACAATGCCCAGCTATGTTTTGGTTGTAGTTGTCATTGTTGTTTGGCAGGCCAGTGCTGGATTTGAACCTGCAGCTCTGGTGTATGTGGCTGACACCTTAGCCCCTTGGCTACAAGCGCCAAGCCAATCAATTGCTTTGAGACAGGCAGAGTTGAACAAAGGTAAACTGGTGTAGTTTAGTTTTTGTTTTGTTTTGTTTTTAATTCAAGACTTCCTTAACCCTTTAAAATGCCTTCTGTCCTAAGTCTATTAACAGGAAGGTGAGATGGCACCAATATTTTGTCTCCAAACTTATTGGACCTGAATTCTCATTTTCAGAGGAGACCTGAAAATGGGACCCTGGGGTTCCAAGGAACTTTGGGAAAATTAGTCCTGCCCATTATGTCCAGATGAGAAAACAGAATTCCATGGAGGTGAAATGACCAGTGCTTAGTCCCACAACTAGATGTGGCTAGTTAGGGCTGAGAGCAGATTGCCCTGGAGTCTAACCCTGGCATTTGCAAATCTCAGTCTTCCCTTCATAACCTCACCCAGGAAAAAGTGGAGAGAATTCTGCTCAAGGGGCTGCTTCTGAGGTTTGTTTGTGTCCTTAGCAGAGCCTCCCGGTACAAGGAGGCGGGAATCCCTCCAGGACCCCTCAGCTCTGCACAGCCTGGGGCTGTCAAGGGCTTATTTTGGGAGCATCTTCCTCACCCGCAAAAGCAGAGCTCCGTGGCCCCAGCAGACTGGGCCTGCTCTGCGGGGACACTGCAAACCCACATCCCATGGCCCAGATACTGGAGAGAGCTCCCAAGAGTCTGTCCCCAGGGGACCGTGTCTTTAAGAGGAAGAGAGGACCTAACTGCTTTTCAGTTTGGCGAGCAGCACCTCCAGCCAGAAGGGAGGGGTAGGCAGGAGTCTGTGCTGACCTCGCCACTTGTGTGAGGCAGTGTTTGCGGATGCCAAGAGCAAGACAGACAGGCACTGGGCTCCCCTTTGAGAGCAGCCTCAGCCATCCAGCCCAGAAGGAGGACGAGAAAAAGACTAAATGGAGAGACGGGGTCTTCAGTGGGATGGTGCTGTCTTCATTGTCTTCATACATACATGGGATGTAGCATCTGCCTCCTCTCCAAAGCAGCTTCTAAGACCTAGGGGAGACCCCCTTGCCACCCAGCCCTGAGCCTCTCTGCTTGGCTGAGTTAGGAACTTGAGTGGCAAAGCCAGACCTCCCTCCTCCCGCCAGCCCCCTGGAGTGTGGGAGGGGGCACAGTGAGCAGCTGTCCTCCGTGCTCCAGGTGACTGCCCCCAGCACAAGCTAATTTCCCTTTGAACATCAGTGGGTGGGCTCTGGTTTGAGGGGGAGCATTCTTAGCGGGAGGTGCCTGGCTGAGAGAAGTGGTCTGGGGGAAAACACAAGGGACTCTCTCTGGAAGCCTCCTTCCTGCTACAGCAGAGCCAGAAATGTGGTTTCTAGGCCAGTAGGGTGACAGCAGGGATGGGCTGGGACACTCACCGGCCTGTGACTAGAGGCAGATTCCTGGACCTCCCTGGGTCTTGGTTTGTTCCTCTGTGAAGTCTTTCCTGGAAGGCGATGTGAGACCACGTGGTGCTGCTGCAATGCACTGTACTGCTCTCTGCCCTTCACAGCGGGGGGTGGGGTGGGGGGGGACAGAGGCAGATGGCAATGTTTCATTTGCTGTCCCTGTGGACGCGGGAGGGGGACAGGTCCACAGCCCAAGACCCCAGCACATTAGTCCTGAGTGGAAAACCCGCTTGGAGAGCTTTTTCTATATGCAAAGTGCATCTCTACTGTCCTAATGGTCCTTGTTCCAGTTGATCATGTTTGTACCCAGACTTGAGCTAGGTCTTCAATCAAATTAGTCCCCAGTCTGTGACCTATCCAAGATTGTAGTGTAAGAAAAGGGAGAAAGGGGACCTTTGCTTGAGCATAAGATTTCTGTGGTTTGTGAAGGTAAGGAGGGAAACACCTGGGCTGCTGGGAGACCGGGTGGGGTCGGGCGGCTTATTTCAGGTCTCACCAACAAAGAAGGGAGAATTGAGGTGGGAATATGTGGGCCCCATGAACAAAACAGTCTCTCTTAAAATAGAGACTGGTTGATCACGTGACCCCATTGACAACATCTCTGCCTAATCACAAGTACCCTTCAAAGGCAAGTGACCCCCTTTGAATACTGGGACCACTACTTGGGGACCCTGGGCAGAATAGTTAGCCTCTCTAAGTCCTTGCTTACCCATCTGTATGGTAGGGATGGTAATATCAACTCTTACGGTTCCTGTGAATTAGACTTTAGCAGGGTTGCAAAGCTCGAGGCCTTAACCACTGAAAAGCACTATGGACTTATGGATGAGATCAAGAAATAAACCCACCCAGGAAGAGCTGCAGACAGTGCCAGGTGTCGGAACTCCGGGAATGGGTATTTAACTCTTGCTGGGGTTGATCAGAAGGGCCCCCCAAGTGGAGAAGGAGGGAACTTTCCAGGTAAGGAGTACACACACGCATTCGTGGAACTGCAAGCAGGATGATGAAATGCAGGATGGAAAAGGAGGATGTGAGGGCAGAGAAGTTGGAGAAGGCGGATTGAGAAGGTGCCGAGAGCTAAAGTTGTGAACCACATTTCAATGGCCAGGAGGAATGCAAGCTGGGAAGGCAAGGTCAGATCTGGGTTTTAGGATGATTCTCTGAGGAGCCGTAAGAGGAGGGATTGGAGGCCTCTATAGAGTCCCTCTGTAGCCCAAGAAGAAGGGGAGGGAAGAGAGGGAGGGGACGGGAGAAAGGGGGGAGAGGGAGGGTTGGTGGAGGGAGGGTAATTGGTGAGACCACACCTACGGTGAATTTTATAAGGGTATATGTTAAATTTACTAAGTGTAGAGTATAAATTTCTGAACACAATAACTGAGAAAATGCCGTGAAGGCTATGTTCACCAGTTTGATGAAAATATTTCAAATGGTATATAAAACCAGCACATTGTACCCCATGATTGCATTAATGTACACAGCTATGATATAATTAAAAAAAAATATATAAAACATTCTTGAGTCTGTTGGGGTAAAGGTTATGTCTAAATGGGCTATTCTTTTTTGACTGATCTTTTTTGCTCTTTTTTTCTTTTCTTTTTTTTTTTTTTTTAGAGACGGAGTCTCACTTTATCACCCTCATCACAGCTCACAGCAACCTCCAACTCCTGGGTTTAGGCGATTCTCCTGCCACAGCCTCCCGCGTAGCTGGGACTACAGGCATCCACCACAACTCCCGGCTACATTTTTGCTCTTTCAATTCTGTTTTCTACTTGATTAGCACTGGTATTTTGGGAAACTAGATTTCAACATTTATCTTGTGTTCAGTTTGCTTGGGTTTTTCATCATAAACACTCATATCATCTACAAAGTAGAATGATCTTGACTACTCCCTTTTAACGATTATACATTTCAGAACTTACAGATCATTGTTAAATGAACATAGTGATGCAAAGCATTCTAATTCAGTTCATAACTTTGACAGGACTATCTTACCATTTTGTTACATGTTGGCTGTTAAATGTTGGACTTGAGAAATATATTTTTATGATGTGAAGGAAGCCTTCTATTTCTTGGTATAGTATTAAATTTTGTCAAACACCTTTTCACCATCCATTGAAATAATCACAAATTTTAATTGAATTATTGGTGTGAGAATCATGCTAATATATTTTTTCATATTCTCTCATATGTGGTCAGCCAATCATTATTATAGTATGAACACTGTCTGTCTTTTCTCAAGATGAGAAACTGTCACAAATATGACCAGGTCTCAGTCATCCTGCAAGATCTTTCTTTCTTTCTTTCTTTTTTTGTTGTTGCAGTTTGGCTAGGACTAGGTTCGAACTTTCCACCCTTGGTATATGGGGCCGGATTCACGGAGCCACAGGCGCCACCCTCCTCCAGGGAGATTTTCTCCCTGAGTTCCTTCTCATCTGTAGATGATAAAATTGACTTGACCAAGAGGACAGTGATTTTGACAGAAAGGTTAAAGTCAGGTGTCCTTGCCTCATGTTCATGGCAGCCTCCTGAAGAACAGGAAGGACAGAGTAGGAAGGAAAGTATTAAAGTATTTTCCTAATCCCAGCTGAGGCTTGGATTCAGGCAAGGGGACAGATGCTTGGCAGATGCAGGAGTGAGCATCAAAAGCCGTGAAGTCTGGAGTTAAATCCCCAGGGCAGGTCCCAGACCCATCCCAGGGGGTGCCCGCCTGGCAGCCTGAGGGAGTGCTGCAGGCCAACCCTCACCAGAGGAGAGCCATACTTCCGTAGATCCTGGCTGCTGTGTTTATACGTGCACGTGTGCCTGTGCGTGCTGGAGTGTGCAGAGAGAACAAGGCAGCTGCTGTCTGAGACTATAGTCACGCTGCCTGACTGCATCTATCCTGGTGTTCTCCCCCAGCCTGTTTCTGCCTCTCCTCTCTCCCTATTGTCCCCCTCCCATTCATTTCTTCTGCCGATAGCTATTTTACCTCCAAATTTTCAGGCCCACTGAAAATTGAAGTGTAAGGCATACGCACTGTCTCTGTCAAGCCTGTTGGGGAGGAGGGAGGAGAGGTGGGTGCAAGGAGGCCTACACGTCAGGGTCAAGACGCCTGGTCCTGCCCTGTCAGCAGCCAACTTTCTTGCAGGGGCTGGGGCAGGACTAGCCATATTGAGTGCACCAAACAAATCTTTTAGAAATGATCTTGACCCTCTGAACAAGCAGTGGCCACCTCTTCTCTTAGGCAGCCTTTCCTGATAGCGATTTTTTTCTTTCATTTCACCATCTAGTATTTGGCCAGTACCTTTTGTGTGGCAAGCATATGTTAGGGGGCAGGGACACAGCATAGTGCTGCTCTCAGAAGCTTTCTGTGAGTTAGCAGATGTGTACAACTCAGTGTGATAGTGCCCTGACAGGAGCCAGTGCACTAACACAGCTCAGACTTGCAGTGTTGGGGAAGGTTTCCCTGCCGAGGCCACATTTGAGCTGAGTGGGAAAGGTCTGGCAGGAGACAGCCAAATTGGGGTGGGGATGTGTCTGAGTCCACTCCAGCTGCCATAACAAACACCACAGACTGGGTGGCTTGAGCAACAGGAATTTATTTCTCACATTTCTGAAGGCCGGAAGTCTGAGATCAAGATGCTAGCGTGGACGGGTTCTGGTGAGGAATCTCTTCCCGTGTTTGCAGATAGCTGCCATCTCAGTTATGTCCTCACTTAGTGGGGGGAGGTGGTCAGGGAGCCCACAAGCTCTCTGGCATCTCTTCTTATCAGGGTGATAATCCATCCCATCATGGGAGCTCCAGCCTGATGACCCCATCTAACTCTGAGCACCTCCTAATATCATCACATGAGGGTGAGGGCTTCAACATGTGAATGAGGGCACACGGTTCCACTCACAGCAGGATGTGTGTATGCAGAGTGAAGCAGGGCACTGCAGGCTGAAGGAAAGACTGGGCAAAGGCAAGGAGACATGAAAAGAGTGGCCAGTTGGGGAACTAGCAGCAATTCAATACGGTGGAATGCAGCGTAGGCTCTCAGGGGTAGTGAGAGGAGGCTGGAGGGACCCGTGGGCCATATGAAGGAGCCTGAGTCTTAACCTGAAGACCTGTGCTCCCTGAATTGACTAGGCCTCACAGTCACTTGAGAATCTTATTAGGAAACAGATTCCTGGCTCTTCCTCCAACCTAAGGAATCCGTTTCTCCCCCAGTGAACCTCAAACACAGCCTTGAGTCTACACAGGCACTGGTCAGACGAGGCCCTGGGAACCAATGGGAGCCCTGGGGGGGTGGCGCTTTAAGTAGGAAAGAAGTACGTGGTTGGCAGACCCATCCACCTGCACTCTTGCTGCTCTGCTGGAAAGAGATGATGGGGCCCTGAGGGAAGGCCCTGGGGCTGCAAACAGCATTCTTAGCAGTTGCTGCCAACGTCAGCTGCCTCCTCCTGCTCCTTGGACCATGTGCCCATGACCAAGAGATTCAGATTTCCGGGTGGATAACTCCTCAGGCTGTACAGTCGAGGTGGACAGAGGCGGTCCTCCCACCGCATTCCTACCCCACCCCACGAGGCTCTACTGGCATGGCCTCGAAGGACCATGTCCTCCCTCACTTTCTCCTCACATCCCACATGGCTCCTCATTCCAGCTGAGAGTTCAGGGCATGTCGGTGGATAGGAAGTGGGTGAGGCTTGTGTCATCCAGGGAAAGGCAAAGGCTTCTTGGGGCGATGGGTTTCCCTAGTGTTCAAATGGAGGAAGATATTAACTATTTGATTGCTATTTATCATCCATGTGCTTTCCTCCTAGATTTCTCTCCAAAAGATGGTCAAGAAAGAGTCTGATACATAAGGAAGTAAGGTAATTGCTCAGCCCAGAAATGTGCCTGTTTAAGGACTAAGGACTGGTCTGAACCACTCCCTGCAGGTTCCTTTGTCACAGGATGGAGTCCCAGCTCTTCAACCAAACCTCTGAGGTGCTCAACCAGGCCCGACCACCTTGCTCTGCGGCCTCACTCCCTGCCCCCTGGCCTTTCCCTGTACCTCTGCAACCAGGCAGTGTCACAGGCTTTGGCTGTGCCTACACTAATCTCCTCTCCTGAAAGCCTTCTCCCAACCCTCCATGCCTGGTTAATTCCTACTCATTCTCTAAGACCCAGATCTGCGGGTACGCCAGGTACCCTTTTCACTCAATGCACACACCTCCATTCAGCCTTTCCCTGAGCAACCCACACCCCTCTGCAATGCCCCGGATGTGAGCACTTATACCCAGAGTTTATGCGCCTCCCCTGTTCCACTGGATCAGAAATTCCTCAAGGGCAGGTTCTCTACGGTGTTAAATTTTGTGTCTCCGGCTCCTGCTGCATAATGGGAGCTCAACAGATATGGGCTGAACCAGACGGAACACAGAGGAATAAGACATGCCCTCTGACTTGCAGATGTTGGGATAACACAATAGTGTTCTAAGGATTTGCTCATTCATGTCTTTAGGACAGGTGGCTTTTAAAGTCTCTGTGTAGGGCTGCAGCCCAGAAGGTTCCTGCCCAGAAAGCCACAGGCCAAAAGGCAGCACCTCCTCCAAAATCTCAGAAGGGTCAAAAGGCTCTATCCCAGAAAACACCTGCTCCAAAGGCATCTGGAAAGAAAACATAAGAGGCTATAATGAAAGTAATAAAGGTTCTTTTTGACATGTTAAAAAAAAAGTGTGTAGACTCGGCGCCCGTAACTCAGTGGTTAGGGCACTGGCCGTATACACTGGGGTGGCAGGTTCGAAACTGGCCCAGGCCTGCCAAACAACAATGACAGCAACAAAAATATAGCCAGGTGTTGTGGTGGGTGCCTGTAGTTCCAGATACTTGGGAGGCTGAGGCAAGAGAATCACTTAAGCCCAAGAGTTTGAGGTTGCTGTGAGCTGTGATGTCACAAAATAGATAAATAAATAAAGCAAGTCTCTGTGTAGATGTGACATCTCCCCCCCTTCCAAAATAACAAATGTAACCCAAATAAACTGAAGGCGATTATATGTGTCTCAAAAGGTTGGGGGCCAGGATTCCTTTAAACATTAAGCCTTTGCTAAAACTTTCAGAAACTTGCCTTATAGATCATTAACTTCTGGGGAAGGGTGGGAGTGGGAATCAAGAAGAAATTACCTTTTGGAGTTTGAGCTCAGAGATGCTTCTAAAACCAAAATGCCTGGGAGAAAATCTTTAAGCCAGACAGAGCTGGGTCCTGAGTTTAGCTTACTAGTCTGGCCTTAGGCAAATCACTTTAACCTCTCTGAACCCTGAGATTTCCTAATCCCCAAAGTGGAGATACCCTATACCTATCATACACGGATATTGTAAAGATTTAAAAGACCCGTAGCTTATAGGTGGTCTTCAATAGTAATGGGACAGTGTTGAGTTTGAAGAGAGGACTTGTATGGTTTTCAGGATTTCACCCTAGATGGCAAGAAAGAGACAGAAGGGACGTGGGAAGGACGGGCCAGACCACTGTGGCAGCACGGCACTGCTTGACTGTCTCACAAATTCTTCCTTTTTTTTTTTTTTTAACTAAGTCTTTCCACACTGAACATGCAGATGCTGACAACAGCACCGTACGGTGTGTTGATGTGAGGGGCTCAGACTCTAGAAGACTTTCTGCTTACTAGCTCCGTGTCTTTGGGCGTTGACCTCAACTCAATTTCCTTCTTTAGAGAAAAGAGACAATAGACAGTGTGTCTCTATGGCTGAGTAGGAGGTAAGGGACGTTAAAGGGCTTAGCTGATGCCTGCTGCACTGTATACCCTCTGTAAATGGGACCAGTTGCTATTCTGCAAAGTGATCCAAGAGCAAGTAAATGCCAACTCTAAGGAAGTGCCTGCTCTGAGGTCATGAAGAGGGAAGGGGCCCTGACTGGTGACCACCTGTTGCCAAAGCTGTGTGACTTTGGGCCTGTTCCCTGACACAGGGGGGTTTGTCCTGGGTAATCTTTCAGGCCCTTAAATTGGCCTGAGGCCAGTCTACTCACATCCCTTCTGTCTCTTTCTTGCCATCTAGGGTGAAATCCTGATAGCTCCCCAAAGGTGGCTCTCAGGCCTGGGTGCCCTTGCCCTGCCTGGACCTCTTCACTTTCTGCAGGGTAACTCCTACTCACTTAAGAGGCACGCCCCAGGCTAGGAACAGTGACAAGTGGTTCAGGCCTGTGATCCCTGCACTTTGGGATGCTGTAGTTCCAGATACTTGGGAGGATAAGGCAGAAGGATCACTTAAGTTTGAGGTTGCAGTGAGCTAGGTGACACTACTGCACTCCAGCCTGGGCAACAGAGCTAGACCTGGTCATAAAAAAGAAAAGACAAGAGAAAAGAAAGAAAGAGGAAGGAAGGGAGGGAGGGAGGAAGGAAGGAATGGAAAAAAAAGGCAGTATCCTCCACTGCCCCCCCCACTCCCTGCTCCGTGTGGCCCTCTCTGTTGATATGTCTGTCACCTGGACCCCCTGTAGTACTCCTGCAAATTAACCCCTGCCTGAAGGAAAGATGTACCTGCACTTTCTCTTTCTGGAATCTCCTGGGTGCCCTCATTACTTCCCGTCTTTGGTGGAAAAGTAGGCTTGGAAATATGTGAGGCTCCATTACCTCCATGCGGGAGGAGAAGGAAACCTCCTTGGGCGGTTTGGGCCACAGCTGCAGGTAATGCCCTTCGCTGCTACTTCCTCCCAGATCTGGGAATGTGACAAGGTCTGCTCAGAAGTCCCCAGGATCCTGAGACCAAGTCCCCACCCAAGGCGGCTCGGGGTTACCCTCGTGCCTCTGGAAAGTGGAAACCAATAATCTTGACCTTGGAGCAACAGGCGCTCTAGGGCGATGGGGACCGCCCCACGGAGAGGGCGGCCTGCTCCTCCGGAAAAGTTGTGCAAAGGCCACTCCCCAGCTTGCGCCTGGAGAGCCAAGCCCTGGGTGCAGAGTTACAAGCAGCCGCGCAAAGCTCGGCGAGAACGTGGCGCCTCCGCGGCTCCTGCTCGCGCCCCAAGCGCACCCCGGCCTGTGCGCCCACCGTGCGGCCGGGAAGCGCTGGTCCGGCGGGAAGGGCGGCTCCCGGCCCCGCGCGCCCTTGGAGCGCCCGGGGCACCGCGCCAGGCCCGGCCGTCCCCGTCGTTCGCACACACGGGGCCGCCCTCGGTTTTCCCAGCGCCTTTGGCGGCGGCGAGGCCCCCGCTCCCGGCCGGGAGAAGCGGCTCCACCTAGCTCCGGGCGTCCAGCCGGGGCGCGGGCCCGGGGCGGCGGGGGTGGGGAGCCCGAGGTCCCGGCTCCTCCAGCCCCTTCCGCTGCCCCTCCTCTCTGCTCCCTGCGCCCGCTCTTCCCTTCCCGGCCGGGAAGGCTCCGGGCTTGGCCTCACTCCCCGTAGCGGCAAAGCCACGAGCTAGCGGCCCATGCCGCCTCCTTTCCCGCCAGCCCTCCCGCGCTTCTCCTCCCGCGGGGAGCGAGTGCGGCCCGACCCTCGCCGGGCCCAGGGGCTGCCCGCAGAGCCGGCCCGGCCCAGCCTCGGCCCTGCCCGGGACCCCGGGTCGGCCGCACTCCCTCCGGCCTGCATTCGGGGCTGGGAGGGACCGAGGGCTAGAGGAGGGCTCACCTCTCCGAGGAATGGAGGGGATGCAGGCGGCGGCCGGACCTGCCGGCGGCGGCCCCCAGTGAGTACGAGGAGGCGAGGCGCCGGGCAGGCCGGGCGGGGGGTGGGGGGACGCGGAGCCGGGGCGCCCGGGCCGTTCGGGACGCGGGGGAGACGTGCCCTTCACGTCCGTCTTCCTGTCGGCGTCTCAGAGTTAGAGCAGACGTGTGCAGTTCTTAGGTCACAGGACCAGACAGTTCCAAGCTAACAATCCTCCCGAAAGACTGTGCCCAGGGAACCCCGATGGGAAGGTGGGGGCGCATTCTTTAACATCTCTGGAGATGGATCATCTCTGGAATGTTCCAGCATTCTCCCATGAGACAGTTCTTTTAATATAACTGGTATTGCTCCTACTGCGTTCTAATCCCGTTTTCTGCATTGGACTTGGAAGAGAGGAAGAAGGGGCAGCTGGGCTGCCAAGGGCAACTTGGTCCACGTTACATTAATCAGCAGAGCAAATCATTTCTGTCTTCCTAAAGATAATCCGTAAACTTCCCTGATGTGACACTAAACGTGCTGTGTATTTTGCTGTATGAAAATATGTGCATTCCTGAAACATGGTGTATAAATTGAATTGTAATAAACTACTGCCAAGGGACTTGCCCTTTAAGCATCCTTGGCCAATGTATGAACTGAATAATTAACCCCTAATTTGTGGGTTATGCACCTATGAACTTTAAACACGAGCCTTACTTCACGTGGGACACATCTGATGTGTGATATTAAGGTAGTCTTTTCTCAGAGAGTAGAATAAGTATCAAGACACTTAATACGGTGACACGTATGTATCCATGTGACTGACACCGTAATGAATAAAATCCCCTCTCCCTTAATTCCCTGGGAAGCCATTAACCTCCACAGTGCCACTAGGGTCCTATGCAGTGCTGGTGAGTCACCCAACCTCTGAGGATTGAACATGCTCGTCCACAGATTTTTATTTTTATTTTTTGAGATTGAGTCTCACTTTTTCCTTCTAGGGATGAGTGCCGTGGTGTCATCATAGCTCACAGCAACTTCAGACTCTCAGGCTGAAATGATCCTCCTGCCTCACTCAACCTCCTGAGTAGCTGAGACTACAGGCACCTACCACCATACCCAGCTATATATTTTTTTATTTTAAGTAGCGACTGGTCTCGAACTCCTAAGCTCAGGCAATCCACTTGCTTTGGCCTCTCAGAGTGCTAGGATTACAGGTGTGAGCCACCGTGCCCAGCTCATCTATAAATGTTTTGAAAGACCCCTGGGTTTGGAATGAGAAGCTTTGGATTCTGAACTGGCCTCCCCTTAGCCTGTGTGATCTAATCTGTCTGGGTCCCAAGCTCTCCATCTGTCAAAGTGAGGGCAGTAGTACCATCCTAGTGGAGTTGTGTCAGGATTCTTGGACAGCATGTGTTTGAAACCACCTGAAGTCCTGCCTGGCACAGAGCAGACGCCTGATAGGAAGTAGTGACTGCTCACAGTCTCCCTTTGAGAACAACTCCATCTGTGGCCCCTGTGGCTAGGGCCTTGGGCTCAGAGGTGAGGTTGGATGCTGTGCCTTCCACAGCCCTCAGATCCTATGTGGGGTCTTCCTGAGGTCCATCATCCACACTGGCTTCCCTGGGAATGGAAGAGCAGGTCACCTTTCAGCAGATGTTGCCATCCTCTGCCAAGAACATCCTTCTGCAAAGCAAGAGGCCAGGGATTGGGAAATTGCTCTGGGTTATGCCCTGGCAAACTACATTTTGCCATAGGTTTACCTGTTGTTTGAAGCTTCATTTTGTCCATCTATAAAATGGAGATAGAAAACTGAAACACTATTCAGACATGGAAGAAAAAATTCAACAGTAAGTTTTATATTGTCCAGAGATTTGTACTTTTCAAAGTGCTTTCACATCATATAGAGGGTATCCCCTGCTCCGTCTCAAATATTCCCATTTAAATAGGGTTCAACACCAAGGCACTCGAGAGACCCAGAGGTGGTGTGAGGTGGCCCAGTGCTGAAACTCAGGAGCTCTGTCTGTTTTCTCCTCCAGAAAGCCCAAGACAGGGAACAGAAGAGCCAACCCCATGGAGGTGACCTCAGCTGTGGGGAGAAGTCCTGAGCCACAGCCAGATAACAGACACCTCTCACGACCCTGGACCTGCCCTTGGGAAGACACAACACCCAGCCTGATGAGCCCCCAGCCTCCCAGGGCAGGGGGGGCACAGCTGCAAGGCTCCTCTGTGCTAGAGTCCAAGGTGAGGGCTTTGAAGGAGAAGATGGCAGCAGGTAAACAGGGGGCCAGCCCCTGTCCCACTTCCTATGAACAGTCATTCCCCAAGAAACCCAAATGTAGACGAGTCCCGGCAGGTGGAGCCAGGACTCCATCAGAGGGGACTTTTCTGCCAGATGCCGTGGTGGTCCCTCATGCTCAGGACATGACTGATGGGCAGCTGACCAGCAGTGACAATGAGGAGGCACCCATGAGGAATGGGAACCTCAGGCCTCCCAGGCTACCTGCTCCTGGGTGTGAGTGCTGGAACGCGCTTCCAGAAGCAAGATGGACACTGCCTAACCAGGAGAGCGGTCTGCTGACAGGGCCTGGCTCTTTGCAAGAAAGCCCCATCCGTGAAGTTACCCCAGGCCAGCCTGGGAGTCCTGGCCCTGGTAACAAAATCATCTCAGTTCCCGGCATGAGGAGAGGAAGCTCATACCTGCTTCAAGATGGTGTGGTCACAGGGGGAGACCTGGACAGCACATCCCTGACTTCTGAGGAGGACTTCGTCCCCAGGACAGCCCTGCTGGGGAATCTCTGGAGAGGTGGAGACCTGGGGCCACTCAGCGCCGGAGGCAGCACCTTATCCCTGTCTGAGCGAGTGGAGAGGAGCCGTCTGCTGCTGCAGAAGATACTGAGTTTTTCTAGGTGCGGCCCCTCCAAGGCGGGGGCCCCAGCCTGCACTCCGTCATGTGGCAGAGCTGCAGCAGGTGGGCCTCACTGTGGAGGGGGGTGCAGCAGGAAGGGGCCAGCAGAGAGGAAGGGGAAAGGGACTCCCACAGAGGGCTGGTGCAGAAATGGAGGGAGAGACAGCTGCCCGTCGTCCAAGTCACCAGGATATCTGTCCTCTTATTCTTGGCTTTGACATAAATTCTTTTCTACCTCGAAGGCCTCCCTATCTGCTAAATAGCCCCTGACCCTCCCGGCCAGGGGGAGGCTGCTTTCTGCATTACATGACTTCTTCCTTGGAGCTCATAGCCCTTTCCAGAGTGGTCTTTGCTTCTCTCTCCTGGGACGTGCCTTCGCCCACCAGTGGACCTCATTGCCCTCTCAGTGGGACAAGCAGACAGGAACCTAGCCCTACAGAGAGGCCGAGCCTCCTGTCAGCTGGGCTTAGCATGAGTGAGCGTTCAGACCCAGGAAGACAACCTTCTTCCCCCTTCCTTCCCAGTCCAAAACTCATGAGGTCATTCATCACCCCACGCCTGAGCGGGTACGTGTGGCCCCTCCGGCTCGTAGCTGCCCCAGCATCAGTCATGGTGACAGGCTCTGCTTTCACGCTCAGGCTGAGGCACAGGCCAGGTGCTGGGTTTGTCTGGGGAGCAAGTTGGTTCTGGAGAAAGCTTTCTCCTGGGGGCTCATCATTAGGGGGCAGCTGAGGGCTCCTTTCTGGCTCTGCCCTGACCTGTGCTTCTGTTCTGGATTCTAGAGCGAACAGCTGGGGATGTGGACTGGGACTGGGGTGACTCTCCGCAGGACTCAGACCAGAACAGGTATGAGCCCAGAATCCATATTTCCTCTCCCTCCTGCCTTTCCCTGGGCCCTCTGCATACTCAGCATCATGGCAGCAGGAGACCTCACAGAGACCAGGGGCCTGCAGACCAGTGGACATCATGTTCTGAGCCCCTGGGAAAAGAGCCTGTGCCCCAGCTGGTGCTGCTGCTATCTGAGCAGAACCACTGAGGTGCCTAGGGCAGTGCAGAGAGCATCACCTCTGACCTCTGTGTCCCCAGGGGCCATTTCCAGTCCAGGCCCCTGTCTTTTTAGAGTAGGGGCAATAGCAATCTGTCTGGTTTATTTCACAGGACCTTTGTGAGCCTGAGATGAGATAATGGGTGTGAAAATCTATGGGCAGAGTACGGGAATGCAAAGCTTGTACTCAATCCCCTTCCCAGTCAAAGGAATGTGCGGGGATCGTGTCAAGGGTTTCACCTCTAACCTCACCATGAGACCCCACGGGTTTTGCTTCAGCCCCTCCACCAATGTTTTGGGGAAGCTGGATCCTCTGGGCCTGGTGGGGGAAACTGGGATCACCTGTCCTTCACAGGCTGTCCTGTGCTGGGCAGTGTGGGAACAGTACACTTGAGGTGGGAGTGGGGCCATGTGTGGCCTGAGCTGCTGCTGACACCTACACAGGGTTGACCTCAGCCTCAGTCTTTGCTGGGCTCCTGGCACACACAGCTGAGAGGCCCTGGAGCTGGTCCAGGTCTTCCCACCTCCACAGCTGTATAGTGATGTCAGCCTCTGCTGCTTCTCCATCATCAGGCCGCTCCCCACATAAATCCCACTTAGTTTGACTAAAAGAGCCTCTACTTTTAGGCTGTTCAGGCTGCTGTAACAAAATACCACAGACCGGGTGGTTTAAACACAACAGAAATGTGCTGCTTACAGTTCTGGAGGCTGGGAAGTCCAAGATCAAGGCACTGGCACATTCAGCGTCTGGTTTCTTGCTGTGTCTTTACATTTGACAGAAGGGACAAGCAGCTCTCTGGAGCCTCTTTCATAAGGGCACTAATCCCATCTGGAAGGGTTCTACCCTCGTGTGCTAATCACTCCCAAAGGCCCCACCCCCGATACCATCACACTGGGGATTAGATTTCAACATATCAAGTTGGGGGGACACAAGCATTCAGACCATGGCAGCCCCTGCCCTGCACCTGCTTTAAAATAGCAAGGCAGTCCAGACTCAGGAGGTGCCACTTCTGCTCAGCTAAGGGTCTGGTGGAGACGGCATTGTGGCTCCTCATCGCTCCTCATTTACGATGTGGAATCTCAGTTGCCTCCCCTCTGCTAGGGGCCTCTTCCCCCACCTCCATGGCCTCAGTTTTCAGCTTCTTGCCTCATCCCCACCTTGCTTTGCTGGTTTGTTGGGAAAGTGACTGCAGAAGGGACTGTGCCCCCCACCCCACCCCACCCCCGTCCCTCTCTGCCCCACTGCAGGCCTGTGCCCTGGGTACCTCCTCCTTCCTTGCATGGAGACGGGACCTCCTCTTCCTGCAGCGGCTCATTCCCTGCCCTCCCCGGATCCTTCCCTTGACAAGAGAGATGTCCAGCAGGGAGGTGCAGGCACAGGGGACTTTGTCCAGAGGTCATATTGAAAGGAGAGGCCAAAGCTGCTAACTTGCATGGTGGATAATCAGTAATCATAACCAGTCGTTTTAAAGGAAGAGTGCCTCAGCCATGAGAGGGACTTTCCCTCCATCTTGTGAGGAGGCAGCATTTGTGTGGAACCCTCGGAACTGGGATTCTGGACTGTTGCTTAGTCTGGCAGCCCATCCGCAGCCATCTGCTGCATTTTAGAGTTCAGGTGGGGTGTGTGCAAATATGCGTTGTATGATGTGCGTGTGGTGTGGAGGGCAGGGGGAGAAGGTGTTCAGAGACTAACAGGTCAGGGCGTAGGGTGTTGTGGGAAAAGCCCATCCTCTGGTTTGTTTGGGAGTTAATCAGAGTGGCCTGTTGACCTCTTGGTGATCTCTAGTCAGGTCCTTGCTGAGAGGGCAGCAGGCTGAGGGCAGAGAACATACCTCGATTCAGGGAAGGTGAGGCCAGCTGTGCTGCCGTGCTCCCCGACAGGGCTCCTCATTTGGCTCTGCCTGAATGTCCTGGACAGACACTCAGGTGGTCCCTAAGACAGCGCAGGGCTGCGTCTCTCCCCAGTGAACCCAGGGATGGATTTATCGATGCCACTTCTGTGCTTCCTAAGAGACCTTTGAAATGAGGCGGGCTTCCCTCTGTGCCCTAGGAGTGCCACATGAGGCCAGGGTCCTCGGGCTTAGTGTCCCTACTAGGGACTTAGGACCCTGGGCAGAGGTATTTTCTGAGGCTGTGACCTATCATTATGATGGCCTTCCTGGAAGGGACCCCAGGACATCATTAGCACACGCTCTGGCAGGGAAAGGGCCTCATTCATGGGGCAGTAAGCCCCTCTGTCTACTCAGGGTTTGAGAGTGAATAGTCCTGCTTTGCCTTCAGTCAGGCTTCCTTGCAGCTCATCGTTGAAAACAGATTGCAATCAGACCAAGTTAAGCCAACTGTATTTGGGTTAATTATGTCCATAACTGTCACTGCCCTGCATGGTAATGAGATAAGCAGCTCATGAAACGGTGGTGACTGCAGAGCCCAAGACAGTCACTGGGGCTGGGGGGCTGGCCCTGCTGGTTGTGGACTAGTCACAGGGAGTCAGCTACAAAGGTGGGTGGCTTCAAGCTGTCCTTTCCATGCCCCCACACCCCCCAGGGCTAGGGAACTGGGGGTGTTTTCCCCTCCCAGGTGGTCTGTTTTCTAGTATGGGCAAAGAAGTCTAGGTGACAGCCTCCACAGTATAAGCCAAGTTTTTTCTCTAAGTCACTGTTGAGATGATCTGGGAAATGGGTTTTGATTTTAGGGGAGAGGATGGGGTGAGAGGCGGGGCTTTAGAGAGAGCAAGAGGGGGTCAGTGCCTGCGATGAACTCATCACACCCATGGGGGTTGTGGAGTGGACGTGAATATCTCCACCCTTGTTCCTTCTTGGCAGCCCATGGCTGTCCCTTCATTGCTATCTAGGGTCTCTGGATCCAGATGGCCATGACCAGTTTGGCCTCTTCCCTGCTTTGAGGGTCTGAGAGACATACAGGATTACAGATTGCCAGATTAACCTGATAAGACCAAAGGAGCAGCAGCAGTCAATGGAGCCCTTGCCCCAGACTGCACACTAGAGGCCTCTGGGTGTGCAGAGCGCGCTGCGTCAGCGCTGCAGGCTCCAGGTGGCCCCGAGGCCCTGGGCCTTCTAGGGGAGGCAGTGGCCAGGCCCCCTCTGTACCCAATCAGGACTTTCTGTGTGTGTGAGCCAGAGGGCCCACCTCCTGACGTGTGGTCTACAAGATCAGTAATTATTAGTCTGCTGTGGGAAAAGGAGAGAAGGAGGTCTTTGGAGCTTTGTTTTTATTTATGCTATGGCGATGAAGGAAGCTCAGATTTCCTAGGTTGTTTATTTTCCCCTCCTCCCTGTGGTGGAATTGTGCCCATTTACAGAGACAGAAGCCCAGTCCCTGGTGTACACACCCCTCGGAAAGACAATGCAAGTTCATGAGGAGGGAAGCAGCGTAGTGCCAGATGGCCGCAGTTCTGACGTTGGTGGCTTCCAATTCTCAGGCGACTGTTGGAAATGTAGGGGGTCAAAACTCCCTCACCTCCATAGTTTGTTGATTCAAAAACAAGCATCTCAAAAGAATTTCAGAGGCCCAGCCTGTGGTTCAAGTGGTCAGGCCTGCAGCTGTGAGAATATCTCAGGCTTTTAAAGATTAATATATCAACTAGTTCCTCACCTCTGGCCGCCAAAATGTGTGGAGATTTCCACCACCCGACCAAGCAGTTCTCCAGCTCCAGCAATTCCAACCCTATCCACCTGGAGATCGCACCAGATGCCGCAGGTTAAGGGCTCAATCCCACAGGACGGCCCCCACTCCAGGTGCCATTTCAAACTCTACTTCCAACCCCCCAGCTCTAAGTCAGGATTCCCACTATTCCCTTCTTGGGTTGGATTTATTTTCAAGAAGAGCTCACAGAACTCAGGGAACATGTGTTGCTTACAGTTTACCCATTTATGATAAAGAATGCTACAGAGAATCCAGGGGAACAGCCAATGGAAGAGATGCATAGGGCCTGCCTGGGGGAAGGGGCGTGGAGCTTCCAGGATTCTCTAGGAGCCCCACTCTCCAGGAAGCTCCAGAAGCTCTCTGGTCCCATCTTTTGGGTGTTTATGGAAGCTTCATTATGTGGGCATGACTGATTACATCCTTGGCCATGGATGATCACCTCAACGATCAGCCCCTCTCCCTTTCCCAGAGGGCTGAATATTCCAGCCCTCTAATCCTGCCATGGTCATTCAGGCAACTGGCCCCCAAGCTGAAGCCACCTAGGAGACCCCAGCTGCCAGTCGTCTTATTATTATTATATTTTAATTAAATCATAGCTGCGTACATTGATATGATCATGGGGCATCATACACTAGCTTCACAGACCATTTGACACATTTTCATCACAAAACATAGCTGTTTTATTAATGCACAAAGCCACCCTTATCACTCCTGCGATTCCAAGGGTTTTAAGAGCTGTGTGCCAGGAACCAGGAGTGGATACCAAATATGTATCTATTATATCACAGTGTCACAGAGGCTCTCCCGTGAACCAGGCACTGTGTGGGTACCAGTGCCATTTCAGATGGAATTGTCTGTTTTTACTCTCATGGCTCTCTGCCTATACTGCCTGCTGCCATGGCTGTGACTGGTGGGTCTTCTGAGCTGCTTTGGGGCGAGAACTCTTATCTGCAGGCCCCAGCACCTGTCAACTATGCGCACAGAGCAGGCCCCTGGGAAAGGTCCTTCAGAGGCAGGCAGGAGACAGTGTGTTTGGGCCCAGCAAAGTGTCCTAAGGCACTGCCCAGGACTCCCTGGGTTGGGGAGGTGCCTGAGGACCCCCCCAGGGCAGGGCTGTAAGTGGGAGTGGCTGCCTCCCTCAGTGCCCATCCTGCCCACTGACTCAGACTCAGGGACAAAGATAGACCCATCACCACTGCCAACCCCGCCAAAACTTTAAAATAAAAGAGAAAATAGAATTAAATGTAACCACTCAACAGTGTTTTCAAATACTTAACACGCTCCCGGTGTCTCTTCTGAACACTGGGTGGAGAAGACATGAACCCTGAAGCCCTACCACAAAGCGAGGGCTGCCTGGGACCTGCAGATACATTGTCCCGTAGGCAGCGTTGCCACGTCTGATGAAATCTCACCACACATGAAAATCTCATCGTGGGCCGATCTTTACCAGTCAGGGAGCTAAGAAAGTTAATGGGGAGCTGGGCTAAAATTCAAGTAAAGAAAGTGCTCCTCTCTGCCCTCCAGAGTTGAGCAGGCCTCTGGTCCCCTGTCTTGGGGTGTCTCAGACATCTGCTTTCTCAGGGCCACCCAGGTCCTCCATACTGAGGCCAGGCCACAGCCTCTTTGTGGGGCTTGGCAGGGAATCTGCAACAAGGCAGGGGTAGAGCTGCTCTCCTCTCCCCAGAAGAAGCCAGCTGCTGAGGGAAGTGCTGCAGGCCTCCACCCTGGTCCTTACGAAGGTGTTAAATGGTGTGGATGCTACCAGCAGCCGTTCTTCAGGCCTCCTTCTTCTCGATAGTGAGAAGGGTCTGTTTATTGTCTGGGACTCAGCTTCTCTCTGCTACCAAGCAGCCCTTTCAAAAGCGTTTGAAAGTCTAGGTAAAACCATCTCCTCTTTAGCTATAGAGTGATTTGTTACTTCCAAATGTGCCTTCCCCAGACACACAAGGTGATGTCTTAGGCAGGTGATTTTAGTACATGTTCAGGTGTTCCAGTTGTTGGCTTAGTAAGGAGGTAAACGTAATTAAACAAATAATGGTGCTAATAATAAAAGTAATGATAATAGCAAATTGTAACATTTATGGAATCTTATCAAGTGCCCAGCTCTGTGCTAAGCTCTTTTGAGGGAATTGATCTCACTTACCTTTTTTCAAAAATTTCAGATCAATAGGGGGGTACAGCTGATTAGGTTACATTGTTTGCATTTGTTAGGTAGATTTCCAAAGTTGTGGTTGTGCCCCTCCCCCAGGCGATGTGCCATCCACCCGCACGTTGTGCCAGTTAAGTGACAGCACATCAGTCCTCCTCCCTCATCCCTCTTTCTCCTCTCCATTCCCTCCCACTTGAGGTTACTTGTATCTCACTTATCCGAACAACTAAGCTTTTGTTTAGTACATAAGAAAACTGAGGCTGAACCCCTAATTAATCTGCCAGGGTAACAGTCAGGAAGTGGCTGTCCAAGGATTAGAACCCTGAACCAAACTCTTAACCACCACTCTAAGCTTCATCCTATCAGTGTCCTGCAGACCTTGGAAGAAGGGCCAGTGCAACCAAGGATGACAGAGAGTCTAAGACAGTCCAGTTCAAGTCCTCATGGCACACAATCCAGAATACATTCCAGGCATAACTTTCCCTCTTCCTCTGGCTCAGGAATCAACAAATACTACAGCAGTGAGAGGGCTCATCCTTGGTTATTAGAAAGCTTTGCAATAAGGCTGGGCATGATGGCTCCCACCTGTAATCCCAGCACTCTGGGCGGCCAAGGTGGATGGATTGCTTGAGCTCAGGAGTTTGAGGTCAGCCCAAAAGGGAGACCCCGTGTCTACTAAAAAGAGAAAAACTAGCCAGGTGTTGTGGTTGGTGCCTATAGTCCTGACTACTTGAGAGGCTGAGACAAGGGGATTACCTGAGCCCACGAGTTTGAGGTTGCTGTGAGCTATGACACCACAGCACTCTACCCAGGATGACAGAGTGAGATGCTGTCTCGAAAAAAAAAAAAAAGACAAAAAAGAAAGCTTTGAAATATATAAAAGCGGCAAATGCCAAGCAAAATTCTCCACGTATGTTCTGTACACTATATATTTTCTCTCTACTGACTATACCCTGGAATCTGGGAAATGTCAAATCTCTTTACATGCCCAGGTATTTTCCTGATTCATGTACTTGAGATGAAATGGTTAAAAGCAGACTTGCTGGGGCTTATTATTTTAATCCAGGATTATGATGGCTAGAGAAAAAGGCTGCTCTGTCCTCTTGACCTCCCTAGCTAGGAGAGAAATGGTGGTTCTCCTGAGCTGCCTGGCTGTGGGGGAGGTGAAGTCATAGCTAAGCCTGCCCCTCCACCAGGAACCTGGGTCCATCCTCTGCCCTGTGTCCTCATGAAGCAGTTTAAGATGCTGGTGCTTGGAGAAGTGGAGGGTGGGGAGGGCAGCAAGCTCTAGCAGAGCTCTGGTTTTCCCCACAATTAGCTCTGTGCCTCCTTGAGGGCCAACATCTGTGATGTGAACACCCTCAAGGGAGGACTTCAAAACTATGCACCCCACCTTGTGCTGCATCCAGACTGGCGAGGATCCAGACTCCCATGGTAGCAGTGTGAGTCCTCTCCACTCGCCAACTCCCACTGTTTGCAGCTGGTGAAACTGAGGCCCAAGGAGGAAAAACACTCAGCCACCTTATTCTTATGCCCTAACCACTGAGCCACTGAGCCTCTGGAGCGCAGAGGCTTCTGCTTTCAAGAGAGAAGCAGAAAAAGCTTCTGTTCTTGAATAGAAGTTGCCTTTGCCTGCCCCAACCCTTCCAGGAAATTTCCAGAGTGACAGTAGGAGGTGGGAGTGGGGTTTCTAGTCCCTGATGAGAAGGGGTCGGTTCCAGGGCCATGTGCCCTTGGCAGAGGCTGGGGTCAGATTAGACTGGGAAGTCTCCCTCGGATGGGGGAGTCTCCACCTGTCAGCTGGGAGGGAGTGGGTGCCCGTTGGGTGGCCCCGGGTGATGTGGTGGTGGGAGGTGGGCAGTTAGACTGGGCCAGGCTCAGCACCCGTGACACAGCACCTGCTTGTCCCCTCACCTCCACAGGGCTGGTCAGGGCCTCCCTTCTCCAGGGTGCACAGTGAGGAGTCGTCGTCTGCTTAGCTGACCTTGTCTGCAGTCTGTGAAGGTGACTGCCACTCCTCCCGGCTCAGCGTGTTAGTGCACGGATGCCTCCAGGCTCCTAAAAAGCCCTGCTTTTCTAATCAGGGGAGAAACCAGCTTTGTCTGCCAGGAATTGAAGCAAGGCAGCTGATGGGAAAAAAATAGTAACGGCTCCAAGTGGAGGGAGCAGAAAGGAAACAGCAAAGCTGGAAAATGGCTTAAAAACCTGGGGGGCCAGGCTGATCCTGGCAGCATCTGGCCAGCTGCCTGGGGGCCCTCCTGCCTGCCCACCAGGTCTTGTGACAAATGCCCTCTGACAGCCATGGAACCACAGCTGTCACCGGAAGGCTCCGGGCTTTGGGCTGGCAGCCAGAGGCCCACGGCTGCAGGGGAGCCTCTCTGGACTGGTAACCTCATTATCTCTGCTGTTCGAGTGGCAGCCCCAGGGAGCACAGCTGCTCTCAGCCGCCTCCGAGGGGCTGCTTGCTTGGGAAGCTGTGCAGAGTGAGGCCTTTCCTGCCAGCGGAGGCTTCCTGGGGCAAGTGAGCCTGGAGATTCACTTTCACATCGCTCCAGGAAAGCCCTCCTTGTTCCAGAGCTGTGCCTGAGCCCTGCCAGGGTTCACAGGCACAGATGGTGCCTTTCTTCTTATGGTCTCCCTGCCCCCCTGCCCCGTGGCCCCAAAGTGGCCCGAAGCAGGGTGAGATGCAAATAATGAGAAGAAAAAGAGAAAAAAAAAAAAGAAAAGGAAAAACCATAGCCTGCCTGGAGCTTATCCAAGGATGCCCCAAGTCCCTGGAGGACTCAGAGTTGTGCAGTTGTCTGCTCACATCCCTGTCATCCAGGAATCTGCCTGGCCTTGTCAGGACAAGCCCTCTTTTTCCACATGGCATAGCAGGAGGGCTGGGTGGGCTACAGGCCTGGCGGAGTATCTGCCTGCCTGAATTCTATGGACCCTCACTATAGGGAACAGCCCACAATGTGTGACAGGGAGGACAGGAGTAGCTACTGGGGGTGCTGAAGTTACCTCTGAGTGTGTCTTCCCCAGCCACAAATATCCTCACTGGCCCTGGGTCCTGAGAAGGGGAGAGGACAGAGGGGACGAGAATGATGCCCGAGGCAGCAGGGCTGGCTGTCGCCTGCTCTGCTCCCAGGGATGTTCGACCTTGAGCAGCCTGCCAGCGTTCCTCTCTGCTCTGGACATGTTCATCTGTCAAACGGAGGGAACACCTGCCCTTGGCCAGCCTGGCTGGGAAAAGCAGGCTCTGTGGAGAACAACAGCTCGCCTGTGGGAGGTTGTGGGCTGCTATTTGTGCTGCGACCCGGTGTGGGCTGTATGTCACCGTCTGGGAGACAGTTTTGAAAAAGGGCTGCTGTCATTTTCTGTAGCTCTGGACTGGCCAGGAAGGCAGCACGTCTGGAAGGTAGTGAGGGCTGGTAGAGGACCTTTGTTATTATGAAAATCAAGCCATTTGCTAACTTGGCCTGAGTCCAGCTTAATTTCTCCCAGCCCTCAGCCTGTGAGTCCTGAACTGATGCCTGGCAGGTTTGGATTAGGATGAAGGCAAGAACACACCAGGGTTTATAAAAGTGCCATTTTCCTAAAAGGCAAGATCTGCAGTGGACAGAGCCCTGATTCCTTGTTTGTGCGGTGGGAGCTCAGGATGGCGCTGTGTGTGGGTGCAGAGAGACAGAAGGAGGGAGGTGATGCGTGTAGAGACCATCTGTCTGGGCACAGGCCCAGCCCGACAACCCCAGGCCCTTTTCTCCCTCCTCCTCCCAGATAACTCCCGCTGTCTGCCCAGGGAAGGAACAATAGAATAATCTGGAGACTCTCCTACCCTTTTCTAGACCCTCCTGGGGTCTCTGCTTCTGGTCCCTGAGCATATGCCCGAGGCCAGGCCAGCCCCCCGGCCTCTGTCCAGAGCCTCTCAGGGCCATTTCCCAGACCCCAGGCCCTAGGTTGGGAGCCTTCTGTGTGGGAGCTGGAGGACAGAGGCTGCCATGCAGGGCTTTTCCTGGAAGAGCCAGTGCTTGACACTGTTAAAGCCCTCCTAATCCATGTTATTTTCTTCTAATCCTGCCCCTGCCTGCCCTGGCCCGTGTGCCACCCTGCAGGACCTTCGGTCCAAAGCCAGAGCCCGTGCTGAGCCACAGGCATGAAGAAGCCAAGCACCTGCTGCAGCATGCCCGCATGAAGGCCAGGACCCGGCCCCTCCGTGCCAGCCATAACATCGTGCCCACCACTGCCCTGGGCAGCCGGTGAGTGGGGCCCGGGAGGGCCATGGCAGGGAAGGGCAGACAACAGGAAGAGGTGGGATCTAGCTAGGTGCGGCTGCTCACTCCTTCCTGCTGTGTGTGGGTGGGTATCTTCCATGTCAGGCACTTGATTCAACTACTCAGTCAACAGACCTTCACTGAGGACCTAGTGAGTGCGGCCATTGAGATACAAAGATGAATGAAACACGAAACACGATTAGAACTCCCTTGGGGGACTGGATGGGATGGAGGTCGCAGTCTCCGGGGATGAAGGTGAACAAATATTCAGTTACGATGTAGAAGGGAAAAAAAGCTTCCTGCCAGGCTAGAAACCAGTAACTCCACCTAGAAAGGACAGGTGAGGCTCTCAGAGGAGGCGGCATCTAAGATGAGGCTGGAAGGAGATGCGGGTATTCACTGGGCGATGAGAGAAGCAGAAGAAGCATCCTGGGGCCAGCATGCTCAGGAGTTCAGCCAGACTCTAGCGTAAAGACATGCGGGTGTCTGCGTGAAGTTCAGGAGCTCAGTAGAAGCCAGTCATGCAGGCCCCCGAGCTGCTGAACAATTTGGATGTCTCCTGTAACTGCTAGGCACCTCTGGAGGATTTAGGCAGGTGGGCAGCAGGATCACATTTGCATTTCAGTAGTGCTAGCGCCATTCCATTCCGCTGTGGAGCTGTGTTGTGGTCCTGGTGAGAGGTACAGAGGGAAGAATGAGATTTCATGGAGATGCCCCCAAACCAGAAGCAAGCAGGCTTGAGGCAGCAGAGAAGTCCTAACACTGAGAACCCCGCCAGGGTTTGGATTCTGGCTCTGCCACTTAGCTGTGTGCCTCTGGGGAAGTCTATGTCTGTTTCCTCATCTGCGGAATGGGGATTATAATCATGCCCATCTTGCTGTGGGGCTTATATGAGATAATAGATGTAAAGTTTAGGACAGCACCTGACACGTAGTGAGTGCTGGAGGACTGTCTCTGTTAATCACGTGATTGCGTGGATGTGGGAGGGAAGAGGAGGCATGTAGAACAGAACCCAGGGTTCTGAATTGGTGTTTGGATGTTTTGGGGTGGAGGGACCTTAGCCAAGGGGTGAAGCCCAGGTGTGAGGGCAGGCTTTGGAAGATGAGGTGTCCTCAGAACATCCGCAGGAGATGCCCATCAGGCAATTGGACACAGGGTCTGCAGAGAAAGGGAGATCAGAGCTGAAGATGGGGCACCATCCCTGATTTCATGATGCTAGAGCCACAGTGGGATGAGCTCATCAGGGATGAAGAGATGGGGGAGAAACAGGTTCCAGGACATGCAGATGAGCACATGACTGCTTCCTGAGGAGCACTCCCCTTCCCCATCAATGTGCCTGTTCCACCCACAATGCTCCTTAGAGAACCACTTGCACTGGGAGTGCTCCACCAAGCAAAGACAGCTCCTGGTGGTGCAAACCCCAGCAGGCCCAAGCAGGACCATCACTGGCACTCTGGGCATGCTGGATCTACCTGTTTCATCACCACGTGGTACCAAAGGGAAAGAGGATTGTTACTGGAGGAAGTACATGTGCTCTTTGATGGAGGATGCTGAGCTGCTCACTAAAAGCTAAGGACGCTCATGAAACCTTCAAGATGGCTTGAGCAGAGGCCTCTGTGTTCAGTGTCCTTGTGACCCTTACAGTAGGGGGCTCAGAAGACTCCAAACCCAAATCCAGGCAAGGGTGCCAAACAGGCTACCCTTTCATTTCCACGCGTTGTGCCTGTCCCTTCCTCCAGCTGGATGGCACGAGTTAGGAATGGGCTTCTTTGAGGCCTCTTAGTCTTTTCTTTCTATATGTGGGAAGAAGCCGTAGACTTCCAAAGAATTCACCCGTTCCACTTTCTATAGGTATTTTGGCTGGGTAGCCTCAAAATAGTCAAGACTATCTGCAAAACAGGCTTCATTATATAAGTGTCCTCTTGGACACTTCCTCTTCCCCAAATCACTCCAGCAGCTCAATCGCCCTCAATCACCAACTTCAAAGTAGGTTCCCTTTTGCCACACTGTCCCTAGGCCGTAGAAATGCTATAGAAATGCAAGGTGACCCACTTTAGCAGCTGCTCTGTCCAGAAAAGAATTACTATGACTTGGCAGCGCTGGTGAATCCTCAGAGGGTATAGCTGAAAAATCAACGCCAGATGGCTTGCTGCAGATGCTTCTAAAGGTTACGCTCCGTCAGATCACCCTGGAGGCCATGCTGAGTTAACATGGCAATGCCACATGGGCCCCAGGCGTCTGTTAGATGCAGGAAGCCCCTGTCCCCTGCCCAGATGCATCACTCCTTCCAAAGAGCAGCTTGGTGAAGGATGATGGACGAGTAGGGAGGCAGAGCAGGCTCCAGAAGGCCTTCTTTGTCCTTCATCTGGCAGGAGGTGTCTGGGGCAAGCCTGAACAGACAGGGCTTTTCCAGGGGGCAAAAAGGTAGCTGTAGCTGTATTTTCTGGAAGCAAATCAGCATAGAAATGGGGCAGCTTCTCCTGGAAGCACAAGCTCTTGCCATTTAGGGGTAAGCAGACCCAGATTGGTGTTCCTAATCACAGGACGGCTGGACGTGTCAGCAAGATGCAAGGCTGGAGAGGGTGACATTGGAGAGGGTGGTTTTGCCCTGTGACAGATAGCAGCTGTGTTAAGACCCTGCAAGGCTTGCCTCCGCGCCCTGATCGTGTGGTTAGGACAGCACTGTCGTAGAGCTAGCTCACCAGGAGCTCTTCACAAAGCTGTACAACTCCAGGACTACAGAGAGACTCTGGGCTCAGGCCAGTCTTCCCGGGGCTGACTGTGAGCCATGTCTTGAGGAGCTCAGCCGCCGTGAGATTTCCTTCACACTGTGCCTGAGGGCCGTCCAGAACCGTTCACATCCGCCCCCGCCAGGCCATTTTAGAAGAGCTTTTACTTGGGCGCCCACTGTCCCTGGCACGAACACTGGAATGCATATACTACTTTATGTGCCGTGTTTTTTATTCTTGGATACGTTTGATTTTTTTCACGTAAGTCCATATATACTTCTGTAAGAGCGTGACTTGTAATAAAGGATTAATGAAGTGTGTGTCTCACACTCGAGTCCTCCAGACAACTCTTAAAAAAAAAAAAAAATGCACTGGTACCAACACTGCTGGTGGGGGCTTCTGAGTTTGAGCAATTGGGTTAAAGACACCTTACATGATTAAGCTCTCCTTAATTTCTCTTGTTAGAACAAAAGTGTTATTTCTACCCTTGCAGTGAATTCCAGGATGGCTCAATTCACCATCCTGTATGTAAAAGTTGAGGCCACAGATGTGGTGCATGGGAAACATGCTGTTTTTAAAGCGGGGCTTTTTTATCCTTCCTAGAAATGACGGCCCACATCCTGTCAGCAGAGCAGGGCATTGGCCTATGGGGCCCGTGTCGGGGTTGTATCTAAGCCATGTGCAGAGTCTCCCAGTGGGCCTTGGCTGTGTTGGCTTGGCCTGGCTGGCAAGGGCATCCTGCCTGTGGGGTGAGGACAGAGGGCTCAGCAGGGCGCTTCTTGTTTTCGAGGGGGTGTGTGTGTGAGATGATGCTGTTTCTCGGATCGAGCCTTTCTTCCTGGTCTATTGGAAGGGCAGGATGCCTCTGGGGAGCTGACCACAAACTCCACATAGCCAGCAACCCCCTAACAACTGAGATACAAGTATCAGGGACACTCAAAATCCTCACGTGGGCTCTTGGGCTTTGAGCTCCAGTGCTCCACAGTCACCAATAGAAAAGCCGCAGGTATCTGAGGGACCTACCCCCACCACCATGCTGAGCTGAGTACTGAGACCCTGCTCTGTCCCCACCAGTGGGTAGACCTGCTCAGTAACTTCCTTTCCTCAGCTACCAAGGCAGGGCTGCGTGGAGACTGTCAGGGGCCCTGGGTGCTCTTGCCTTCATGGGCCCCTTCCTCCATAAAAACATTAAAGTTATATGACCATGCTGACTGAAAGATGAGTATATTATCATGTATTAAAATGTTTTCATTAACCTAAAAGTTTATGTTCTGTTTTTTTATTTCCTTAGAGACAGAGTCTTACTCTGTTGCCCTGGGTAGAGTGCTGTGGTGTCATAACTCACAGCAACCTCAAACTCTTGGGTTCAAGAGGTCCCCTTACCTCACACTGGTATCACCAGATACCAGTCACAAGTATCTGGGACTACAGATGTTCACCATAATGCCCAGCTAGTTTTTCTGTTTTTAGTAGAGATAGGGTCTCAGACTGGTTCCGAACTCCTGAGCTAAAGCAATCCACCCTCCTCAGCCTCCCAAAGTGGTAGGATTATAGGTGTGAGCCACCACCCCTGGCTTATGTTCTGATTTTAAAAGAAATTAAAATATTTTCATTGGCCCCTCCTCCCTGAGCACTGTGCCCAATGAATAAGTCACCCATGTCTGAATGTGAGTTCCAGAGACAAAGGATTATTGATGCCTTTTCAATAGTCTTCAAAACAACCCTTTTAAGCAGCAGATCTGCTCAGATCTCAAAGTGGGAAAATCGCTTGCTTAGCAATAGTTCTTTTTTCAAAATATTTCCCCCAAACACTGTGTTTTGGGGAAGATGGCTAGAGTCAGGAGAAGGAGCAGGTGTGGAGGCGCCTGCCTCCTGGACCCACTGCATGCCAAGGCAGTGCAGATGCTAGTGGATGTCGAGCGTCAGGCTCCAGGAGAGGCTCTGGTGCTTGCACTTCTAAGCTGCATGATGTAGGAAGCCCTCATCCCTCCTCAGCGGGACTCAAGGGCTAGGATTTGATGCAGTAGGACAGGGCCTTGGCTCCACCTCACATCCAAAGATGGGTGAGCACCAGCCCCTCACTTCTTCTAGACTGGAGGCCTGGGGCCAAGGTTCGAGGTTGTAGTCTATCTGACACAGCACAGGTGCAGGGCATGTCCTTTGCTCTCAGCCACAGCTGCTTCCTGTGGAGTTTTGCAAGGAGTCAGTCTTGGACAATTTGACTCTTATCTCTCAAGTCCACCACCTGATCCAAGAGGTCACCTCTCTCCATCATACTCTGCCTCATCAGCAACTCAATTCCAACCCACAGGAGTTATGAGGCTGGTTGATGGCTTCACTGTTGGGGCGTGGGGGTAGGGCAGGGATATGGTTAGGAATGGTCAGTGCCACCACCAGCACATGGGCCATTTCACCTGAGCCATGAGAGGCAAGACCATTTATCTACATAGAACAGTCTGGAAGGGCACATTGTCCAATCCAATAAATCCATGGATAATTCTAGAAGCCACCCGGCCAGTGTTTTCCCCACTGACTGGCGTGTTTTAACAGTCATTGTTAAAAGATGATTTCTTCCTGCTGATATGCAAACCCTTTTCCTTTTAATCGCTACCATATTTTTCTTTCTCCTAGGTAGCAGTAAACTGAGGGAGGAAGGAATTCATGTTAGGCAGACTTTGAGAGCATTCGTATCCTACTTCCAGAATCCCTGAGGCATTCTTTTAGAGGAAGATTGCTTACATACATTTCTTTATATGTTGCTGGAGTATCTGGGCAAGGTTGAGCAAACTGTGATATGTTGATGTGCTATTAGAGGAGAATTAAATTCTCTGGTTGAGGAGGTGAAGATGGCGGATGAGGAGGGTACACTAAACATATAAAGGACGCCAGCAAAGGTGACTGTCAGATCTGAATACTTTGAGTGATTGAAAGGAAGGACAGTGTCTCCAAAACTCAGGCCCCTGTCTCCAGATTTTGACCATCAGCCATGGTCAGGTTCTATTTTTAGTGCTTTGAAGGGTGGACTGGGTGCTAGCATTGGTACATAGCTTCCCATAGTGACCCCAGGGATATTTAGCAATGATGTCTGTAGCCCTTTTTCTAGGATGAGTTTGAGAACTTAATTGTCCAACCTCATATATAGAGAAAGGTTTATTTTAAGCAATTGGCTCATATAACTGTGCAGGCTTGGTTAATTAAAAACCAGCAGGGTAGGCTAGCAGGCTGAAGGTCCAGGGTAGAGTTGCAGTTTGAGTCCCAAGGCAGTCTGATGGCACAATTCTTCTGTCTTTGTTCTCTTAAGGCCTTCAACTGATGGAAGGCCTGCCTACATTGTGGAGAGCAATTTGCTTTTTTTCTAGGTCTACCAATTTAAATGTTAATCTTGTCCAAGAAACATCCAGAATAATGTTTTAATATCTGGGCATGATGGCCTAGCCAAGTTGATACGTAAAAGTCACCATCACACATGGTATCTATACAACAGGTAAGATTTAATAAATAGGAGTCAAATGCAGGCAGGCTAAGAAGAAAGGTTCTAGGAGTGAGGCAGGAAGGCTAAAGGGAGCCTAAAGGCTCTGACAGGGGTAAGGGCTGGGGAGCTGGAGAGGAAGGTGGGAAGGAATTCAGGGAATGCCTGCATTTTCATGACAGAGACTATGAACTTGATCCTGTGCGCTCTTGGGGGTGGTGTCATGAAACCTGTGTTCTAGAGGGACCCACAGACAGGATGTCCGTGGTGAGGCCGGGTAAGAGGCCACTGCAGGGCTCTTGTGTGAGTGATACGAAGCTGTAAGTGAGAGAAACAAGAAATGATGTGAATCTATGGTGCATATTTTTATTTATAATAAAAAAATAAATTAAAAAAAAAAAAAAAGAAATGATGTGAATCCTACACCATTAGCAGTGGATTGGTAGGGAGGCCCCTACAGGGGAAATGGAGGCAGGAGTATGGTCCTTACTTGTGGTCTCTAATAGGCCTGGCCCATTTGCATAGAGGCCTGAAACTCAGGCCACTGGCTCCAGGGAGCCCTGGTGTGAGACTAGTGTGGATGTCTTCTGGAGCAGAGCAAGTCTTGACCACCACGCATAGTGTCTCCCAGAGCCAAAGGTGATGACAGAGGTGAAGGTGGTCCCCAGCACAGGAGTGCCATCGCCACTGAAAGCAGGGTGAAGTATGTGAGTATGTTGAAGGCTAGAGAGGGGCAGCTGCGAGGAGAGGGTGTCAGGATTGTCAAGACCAGGGTCATGGCTTAGAACCTGTATTTCAGTGGTTAGGGCACCAGCCACATACACAGGGCTGGTGAGTTTAAATGCAGCCCAGGCCTGCTGAACAACAATGGTAACTGCAACAAAAAAATAGCTGGGTATTTTAGCTGGCACCTATAGTCCCAGTACTTGGGAGGCTGAGGCAAGAGAATCACTTAAGCCCAAAAGTTTGGGGTTGCTATGAGCTGTAACGCCATGGCACTCTAGCAAGGGTGAGATAGTGAGACTCTGTCTCCAAAAATAAATAAATACATAAATAAATACATAAATAAGACCAGCGTTGAGGAGAAACATCAGCATTGCCTTGTCTAAATTTTGTCTAAGCAAGATAATTAAGAACCACCCCCTCCCCCAGAGTAGAAACTTTGGGAGCAAGAATGCTTAGAAATCCTGGCCAGAGGGGGTGGCTTACACCTGTAATCCGAGCACTCTGGGATGCTGAGGCGGGTTTATTGCCTGAGCTCAGGAGTTTGAGACCAGCTGAAGAAGAACAAGACTCTGTCTCTAAAAATAGCCAGGCGTTGTGGGGGGCACTGCAGTCCCAGCTACTTGGGAGGCTGAGGCAAGAGGATCGCTTTAGCCCAGTAGTTTGAGGTTCCTGTGGGCTATGACGCCATGCTATTCTACCCAGGTTGACAGAGTGACACTAGTCCCCCGCCCCCCCTAAAAAGAAGATAAAGATAAAAAAAGAATTCTTAGAAATCCTGACTTTAGGTCTCTCACAGATTGTGTGAAGACTTAAAATACCCCTTTCTCATAAGAACTTTATAGCAAATACGTATTTACACAATTCATCACTAGCAGGCATGTGTGATGGTCAAGCTCACTTCCTCTCCTTAAACATCACACACACACATACACACATCACACACACATGCACACCCACACCCATGCACACCCACACACGTGCCACACATACACCCACACACGTACACACCCACACACATGCATACCCACACATATGCCCCCAGTTGCACATGAGGACTTGGGTATCTTCCTTCAGTACAATCCCTAGTTTGATAACGTTGTGTCCTGTCCCAGGCTAGGCCAGGCAGCTGAGTTCAAGCCAAGCGCTAGCAAGGTGGTGCTGATTTCGTTTAGCGTCAATCTTGGATCAGGATGGGCTTGTAAGTTACTCTGGTTTGCAGCCTGACTCCCAGGAACTTGATCTGGGGTAGCCTTGCCAGTTGCAGTTACCACAGAACAGCTTGGGAGCCTGAGCCCCAGGGCGGAGGGGTGGGCACCTTCCTCCTGTCTTTCTGCCTGTGACCCCTGTGCTCCTGTCTCTTTATCAGGGATGGCCAGAGCCCAGCCCCTGCCCCCAGGGTGCCCGCCGCCTGCAGAGACAGCCTCCAGAACGGGAACGTGAGTGACTCCTCCAGTGGCGAGTCCAGCGGTGGGCAGCGGCCGCGGAGGGGCCCGTCGCCCTCACATGTCCGCTTTGAGGACGAGTCCGCCCGTGAAGCCGAGTTCCGCTACCTGGAGCGGCTGCAGCAGCGCCAGCGCCATGTGCTGGGGACGGTGCTGCAGGCGGCGGACCAGGGGCCTCTGCGCTCCAAACCGGACCTCGCCGACTATATCAACGGGGGCGTCCGGCTCTGGGGCCCGGCGGAGGTGGCCTTGCACAGGCTTGAGGGCAGCCTGGACACCAGGGGCAGCAATAGGAAGAGCTACTGTATGGAGGACCTCCACCCTGCCCAGGGGAAGGCAGACCCCCACCTGAGGGCCCTCCAGGAGCTGGAAGGGGTGCTGGTAGAGCCCCTGGGCTCCTGCAGCCTGTGCTCCCCGCTGCGGCTCCTCCCTGCCGAGCCAGGGCTCCCCGCACAGTGGATCCGGGAAACCCATATTGGCGATACCACAGTCCCGGAGGAGGCGAACTCTGCGCTGGACTACACGGACATGGCAAACAGCTGCAGGGTCAACAGTGAAGAGGCCAGGACCTCTCAGGCCAGCAGGCCATGTGGACAAACACAGGGCAGCAGCCCTGGACTGCCGGGCTCCAGGCCGCGGGCAGGCCACAGGTGGTCCAGGATGCCTGAAATGGAGCTACCCTGGGGCCCTCAGGCCCAGTGTCACCTGTCTGGGGTTGATGGTGTGGAGGTGGGAGATGAGGTGAAAAAAAGCAGAGGACACACCCCCAAAGGAACTCTGTTTGTGAGAGAAGATGCCCTTGGTAAACCTCCTGCCCTGGCATCTAAACCCACACTGCTGGGGTCCCAGTGGCAGCCAGGTGCAGGGCTGGGAGATCACTGGGCTCCCCCTGCAGAGTCCAGGGCTCCAAGCAGGACAGCCCATGCCATGACCTCTTCCATGAAGCTTGGGCCTTCAGGGTCAGGCAGTCAAGCCCGGGTTATGGAAGGTCACAAGTCTGTTGAAATTGCCTCTACTTCCTCCCTGCAACAGAGCAGTGCAGAACCCTGTGCTCCCAACACCCAGCAGCCAGCAGCTTCCCTCTTCTCTCAAGGCTGGCTGCCAACCCCTCCCCCTTCAAGGAAAACCACCTCCCCTCTGTCTCACAGGAAGGTAGCCCTGGCGGGATCCTGCAGGCTGGGGGACCAGGGAGAGCCTATGAATCCTTCAAGAAGTGGGGTTCTCAGGACTTGTGGGCAGACCCCAGCACAAGCTCAGTCCTGCAGCCCCCGAGTCAGGCACCCACTTCAGGGCCTGTCCACCAACAACTGCAACAACAGCGTGCCTTGGGGGCCACAGGAGCCCAGTGACCGAGCTGTCCACGAGGACAGGGTGGAGCGGGCCCCCTACAGCCAGGAGCTGGGGCTGCCCCAGGAGAACAACAGAGATGGTGAGAGGCTGCGGTTAGTTCATACTCAGCATAGGCCTAGGGGCTGAGGCCCAGGCAGGGTCTGTGACACACCAGCACAGCCACACATGATTCCCGGCAGCACCTTAGAGCCCCTCCAAGTAGTGACAGGTGTGGGGGAGCTGGTAGAGTCTGTGGGCTGGGTGTACAAGGTCAGCCTGGCAGCAAATTAACCACTTCCCGCTGGTGAAGGCAGAATGGTGGGGAGGGGAGTGGTGACACCTTATGGCTGGAAACCCTGAGGTGTGTACAGAAGCCCCAGGCTCCCTGGCCACTGGAGGCCTGTGCTTTCAGGGAATTTACTCCCTGCAGAGCAGGAAGAGGCAGAAGCTCCAGGCTGTGCTATTTTTAGAGCAATAAATGCTTAGTAATCACATGGGGGAGGCCCTTCACCTCCAGTCATCACTGGTTCATTTGATATAAACTGGGCACCTGTTCTGTGCTGGGCACTGCTCTAGGCCCTGTGGGGGCCGTATATGTGAATCACTCCAGCAGGAGGCGTTCCCTGGCCAGCATGCTGTCTGACAGATTCTGTGACCAGGGGACAGAGTGCCTGCACAGCGTGCCAGGATTATTCTCTGGTACCTGACCCTTCCTTATCTCCAGCCCTGCTGGACAGGCCAGTAGGTTTCAACAGGCAGCTGCTGGGGATGTGGGCCTCTTTGCCCTGGGAATGGGTCCTCAAAGTATGGGCAAATCCTGGTGTCGCCAGGCTCAATGTTCTGATCCCAGGTGATCAACTCTGCCACTACTTTGTGCACCGATGACAGGCCCACTCACACATTCTTGCTTTCCTGAGCTCATAGTACTGACATTCTTAGGGTGGGGATGGCCTGAGAGCGACCCCGGGCTTGGAAGCAGAGTGAAGGAAGAGAGGGCAGAGATGTTATTAAGGATGAGGATGCCATGTTCTCCCACCCCTGGGTGTGCCTGCCACCCCCTCCTCCATGCATGGAGACAGACATGTCCTCCCTCCCCTGCTCACACAGACGTTGAGGAAACAGGCCTCACCCTGGGGTCCCTTCCACCCATGCTGAGCTGTGGTTTTCTTGTCTCCGGGGCTCTAGGCCAGCTGCCAGCCTATACCCAACCACCTCCTGCAGGGCTTCTGCTTTGAGAGCTGTCACCTCCCAGGGCGGCCCCAGCCTTCCCATCCTGGAGGCCTGGAGAGAGTGAGAGGGCTCCTCCTCTCGCTATCTGTGAGCACTGGGTGAGTCACTTGGTACCTCTGTGCTCCTGCCTCCTCTGTAAAGTGAGGACAGTAATGAGGCCTATCCCACAGGACACCATGAAATCATCTCTGTGGAGGGTTTCACTCAGTGCCTAACATAGAACAGGTGCTCAAAAAATAAGGGCTATTGTTAAAGCTGTTAGAAATCACAACTGGTAAGATTCTGGTTTTTTCCTGGCTCCAGCTATGTCCCTTGATACAGAAAGGACATGACTTATCACAACTTCTTTGTTGATTATAACAAATGCTCATTAATCACCTATAGGTACTGGGTGCTGTGTTGGGTCATGGGGTTACGGTAGTCTGCAAGACCCACTTCCTGTCCTCAAACAGTTTCCAGTCCTAGGACACTCCCAGAGGCATCTTCAGCCCTGATTGTCTGGGAGACCACCCCCGCCTTCACCCCCTGCTTCCCAGGCTCTCTCCACATCCTCTCTCCAGCTTCAGCTTGTTCTCCTGCCTCTGTCAGTGGGAATGTCCCTTTCCCCCACTGTGACTGTGGGATGGGCTGGTCTGACCCAGGGGGGTGCTGTGGCTGTTGCAGGAGGACCCCAGGGCTTTCCTGGCTCCGCAGATGTTGCCACCATCAACTCCACAAGCATCACCCTCTCCCTGTTCTCAGAGGAGCCGGGGTCCAGCCAGGAAGCAGATGGAGCCCTGCTGAGCACAGAGTCAGGATCTAGAGAGTCTGTGCCACCCAGGTGAGTGACAAGAGCTGAGCCCTGACATGGGAGGGGGTGGGAATGGGTGTGCTTGGTGGGGAAGGAGACCCCTGGGCGGAGTAGCAGGCTGACCTCACTGCTCCCAAATCCCCGGAAGGTTTCTAGGCCATGAGCAAGCCTTGCACCCCTGACACTTCAGCTGTGAGGGTCCAAGTCCTTGCCCTGGGGACCTCCTTAGCCTGCCCTCAAAGCCTTGGGGACCTCCTTAGCCTTCCCTCAAAGCCTTGGGGACCTCCTGAGCCTGCCCTCAAAGCCTTGGTAAGCCCAGGACTCCATCAGGGCCTTCTCTCCCACACAACACACCATGCTGTTGAGCACATGTGCCACCCAGAGCCATCTCCTGCCCTACCTGCTCTCAGGAACTCCAGATCTGCTCCAATATCTTCTCCTGGATCCCTCACAGGCCCCTCCGACAAAACACACAACTGCTCCTCCCACATCCCACCGGCACACACACTATCCTCCACACAGGGCTCAACTGGCCCAGGTCCAGGTCCAGGCATTGTCATAGCTGTTGCCTCTGCTGTCTCCCACTCTCCCCCCACTGACAGTGCTCTCTAGTTCTGGGGTCCCCGTTTATCACTGCTTCTGCCCTCTGCCGCTTTGCTGTGCAAGTCTAGAGCCCCTCCCTGCTCTCTGCCCTCACTTCTCCCCCTACAATTCCTTCTCCACACTGTAGTCCAGGGTGTCTTTTTAAAACCTTAATTAAATGGTGTCATTCTCCCGCTCAAACCCTGCCATGGTTCTTCCTGTCACTTAGGGTAGAATTCAAACCCCTCACTGGGGCTGACCTCACTCAGTGTAACCATCCTCAGCCCGCCTGTGTGACTCCGTCTGGACTTCTGCCCCCTTCTCTTCAGCATGGCCTGGTGCCTCTATGTTCTTTGAAGGCCTCTTGCCTCTTCCTGCCCTGGGGCTATGGCACCAGCTGTTTTCTGCACCTGGGCTCCTGTGGCAGCACTGCCTCCTTCATGCCAGTCAGCTCTCAATTTAAAGCTCATCTTCCCAGAGAGACCTTCCCTGGACACTGTTTTTGTTGTTGTTGTTGTTGTTTTGAAATAGAGTCTTGCTCTGCCACCCTGGGTAGAGTACAGTGGCATCATCATAGCTCACAGTAACCTCAAACTCCTAGGTTCAAGTCATCTCTTGTCTTGACCTCCCGAGTAGTTGGGTACCCACCATGACGCCCAGCAAATCTTTCTATTTTTAGAAGAGATGAGGTCTCACTCTTACTCAGGTTGTTCTTGAACTTCTGAGCTCAAGCAATCCAGCAGCCTCAGCCTCCCAGAGTGCTAGGATTATAGGCGGAGCCAGGCCTCTGGCCACTCTATTGAAAACGGACACCTGGTCTTTCTTTGCTTCACCCTGCGCATCCGCTAATGGTGGGTTTTCTCCATTGTTTACTGGTGTGTTGTTCATAACCTCCTGAGAGTAAAGACCTTGTTTGTCTCCCATATCACAGACCCCAGGGCTTAGAAGAGGCTGGTACGCAGTGAGCCCTTAAGAACACTGGGTGAATGGGTGGAGTGAGTGAACCCATAGCCAAATGCTAGGGCGGGGGTTTGGAGGAGACATTCTCCCTAAAAGCTACCCAAGCAGAGCATCTGGAAAAAGCTCATCGGCCTTCCTTGTCAATTCCTGGCCCCCGGTGGCCAACAACATTGGTAGCCCATCAGGGATCCCTGGGACTGGAGGGCGCAGTCTCCCAGCCCTGTCCAACACACCCCATGCCCCCACTTGTATTTCAGAGCACTGCCAGGGGCCAGCATGGGACCCAGCTTGCCCTCAGCTGTCCCTTCTGACAAGAACAAGAAAAGGAGCAACAGCATCGTCTCCACCCTGGGGCTGAAAAAGTTCTTCTCAACTCTGGGCCAGAGTCCCCGGCCCAAGCTGGGCAAGGCCCGCAGCTACAGCGTGGAGCAGCTGCATCCGACTGCGCCTGGCCCGGTGTCACACGCCAGAGCCCCGTCGTTACAGTCCCTGCACCTGGTGAGTCCTAAGGGTCCCCGCCAAGAGGCTATGAGGCTGTGGTGGTCAGAACAGAGAAGCTGTGCTGAGGATGCCTCTCATGGAGCCCGAGGCAGAGGAAGGGAAGCCACTAGCACCCCCACAGTGGGCGCATGAGACCTGGGTTCCCCAGACATGGGGTGGGTGGGCAGCATCCCCATTCCTGCTCTGCCCCCGGCTGCCCGAGCGGGGCCCATCCTAGACTCCTCTCTCTCCCTCTCCCTCAACTTGGCCACCTCTGCAAAGTGCTGGAAAGTTGATGGCCTGGTATTCCAGAACCTTCTCCATGGCCACAGTGACAAATTACTTCACACCTGGCTTACCTCAGCGGCCTCTTGCCCCACCTCCCTGCTGGGGTCCCTTCTCCATGTGGCTTCCAGAGTGGTCTTTCTGATACGCAGGTCGGGTGATGCCACCTCCTTGCTGAACATCTGTCACTGGGTCCTTATCGCCTTTGAGGTAAAGTTCAGACGACTTGGTGTTGCCACAGGGTTTTGTGGTCGGTCTGCTTTCATCCCTGTCCCTCTCCTGAGTATTCCTGCCCAGTCACATTGGACCCTCTTGCAATTCTGTATGCAGATCACACACTGTCTGACTTTGATCTGCACCTGAAATATTCCTCCCCCCATGAATGCCTCGGCCGCCTCAGGAAGCCATTTGCAAACTCTTCGCAGGCTGAGTGAGCCACGTGGCCCCTGCTCACTGTTCCCATATCTCCCTGTGGTTCCCTCTTTCGGGACTTGTCGCATAGTATCTTAACTGATTTTTGTCTATCTCCCCTCACTGGAGTGTGAATTATCTGAGGGAACTCCACTTGGTCTTTATACTCCCAATACTTATTACAAGGCCTGGTGTATCTCAGTGTGCACTGGGTGAGTGAATGGAAGAATGAATGAGTGAACCCAGCACCCGTAACGGACCTTCCCCCCCCCCTCCCCCCACATTCTGGAGTGGTAGCAAGCAACAGTAGCAACCTGTCAACCAGCTCTCAGAAAGCCCCCAATCTGTGCCCTGCAGTTTTAGGTATTATTCTTCCTCCTCCCACCCGTCCCTGCCCCAGGCAGGATGTAGCAGGCGAGTGGGGTTCGGGGCACTAGAGCCTTTCATCTCCAGGGCTGCAGGAGGGAAGAGAGAATGCAGGCTGAATGGAAACCCCACCTATTACCCTTCACCAAGGACAGTACCGGGCACACGGCCGGTGCTTGGTAACTATTTGCTGGTTGAATGAGTAAAGGCAAAGAAACAGAGGCAATGACTGTACGCTGGGGCAAGAGAGCTCTAGGAGTCAGTTAGATTTGTCCAGTGTGTGTCTGAGCTGTGGCACCCAGATTTATTGTAATCAGAACTTTTATCTCTAGCTGGGCATGGTGGCTCACACCTGTAGTCCAGCTGGGATGCTGAAGCAGGTGGATTGCTTGAACTCATGAGTTTGAGATCAGCCTGAGCAAGAGGGAGACCCTATCTCAACTAAAAACAGAAAAATTAGCCAAGGCATTGTGACGGGCACCCGTAGTCCCAGCTACTCAGGAGGCTTAGGCAAGAGGATCTCTTGAGCCCAAGAGTTTGACACCATGGCACTCTACTGGGAGTGACAGAGTGAGACTCTGTCTCAAGAAAAAAAAAGAAAAAAGAAAAACTTCCTTCTCTGTAAACACCTTGAGGGAAACACCACCATTGTGTACTGGAGAGTTTGGGCACTGCAAGCTGAGTGGGCAAGACAGAGGTAGACTGGCCGGGAGAGGGTGGCAGAAAGAGCAATAGAGAGACATTTTCACGAACTGAGTAAAGGAAGAAATTTTCAAAAAAAGAAACAAAAAGATAAAAGAAGAATCTGCCTCACCCAGAAATATACATGACGTATCTCAGGGTGACGTATTTGCTGTTGGCATGTGGTGCTGCCAGCTGTGTGTGTGGCAGAAAGGGGGGAGGCTTCACTGGCTTGTTTCATTTGCCCGGCCGAGTAGGCAGCTGCCCTGACCTCACTCACGCTGGCTCTCCCATGTCCTCTCGTGGGCAGCATCCCTACCCACTGGGATGTTGGACCTGAGTCTGGAAGGTTCTCCTTCCTTCTTCCCCCTCACCTCTCCCTAGGACACTCCTGCTTGTCCTTCAGGTCAAAGTTCAACATGACTTCCCCCAGGAAGCCTTCCTGTGCTCCGGGATGAGGTCAGGATGAGGTCAGGCCCCATCCTCAGCTTCTTGACCACATGCCTTACTTCTTCAGAGCGCTGCTCAGGTCCACCCAGGCTGAACTCATGAGTTTTACTTCTCGTAGATCTGGTGACTGGAAGTCCAAGATCAAGGAGCTGAGAGATTCAGAGTCTGGCAAAAGCTTCATAGATGGTTCTTTTCACTGCCACTGACAGGTGGGGCCAGGGCTCCCTCTGGGCCTCTTTAAGAAGGGCACTGATCCCATCCATCTGGCCTCTGCACTTGGGACCTGATCATCACTTCCAAAAGCAACTACTTCCTTGGCGATTAGGTTTCAACACTTGAATTTGGGGAGTATACAACGTCCAGGCCATAGTAGCATGATTCCAAATATAATAAATAATGTGTGTAGTATTTCTTTAAAAGTCTGCATCTCCCTGCCTCTATCTCCAATGCCCCCGCTTCAGAATTGCCTCTAATTGGGTCGTTTTCTGGAACACAGGTCTGATCTTGTCACTTATGTTGACATCACTCAGGAGCTCCTTCACAGGCTATACCAGGTCCTTCTAGGCCGGGCCCCCTGGCTTCAGCCATCTCTTACAACTTCTTCAGCCTAGCTACCCAGACCACATGCATGTTCCAGAATGCACCGTGCACCGTGCTTTCTCCCATCTCTCTGTGTCTTTGCATATACTGTTTTCTTCTACCCAGAGCACTCTTACCTCTCCCCCTACCTGGAGGGCTCTTGCTGCAAGTGTCAGCTCCTCTATTGCCCCAAGCCTCCTTGGCCAGTCTCTGTCCTATATGTTATCACCCTTTTAATGTGCACTGGGAGTTTCCATCTGTGCTCAGCCCTGCTGCCATCATTTTGTGAACTCCTTGAGGAAATTATTGTCATAGATAAGAAATTTTAAACAAAAGTAATCATAAAATAGATAGTAAAGAATCATAAAATAATATTCATGATCTTAACTCCAAAATTGCATTTACTGCATATACTTGAGTATAAGCCAAGTTTTTTCCAGCACAAAATTTGTACTGAGTTCTGGTTTTTCGGCACAAACTCGGCTTACACTTGAGTATATACGGTATTTATAATTACTTTGCTTTCACTTCTTTTTTTTTTTTTAATTGTTTCAGGTTCATTGAGGGTACAAAGAATTAGGTCACACTATTTGCATTTGTTAGGTAAAGTCCCTCTTATATCGTGTCCCTCCCCAAAGAGGTGTGCCATACACTGTGACTCCCTATTTCCCTCCCTGCCCACCCTGCCTTGTTCTCCTACCCCCCACCTTGAATTGATTTGGGTTTTTCTCTTATGTGGGTATGTATTATATCATGTACTGTCTTCATATTAGAATTGAGTACATTGGATTCTTGCTTCTCCATTCTTGTGATGCTTTACTAAGAAGAATGTGTTCCAACACTATCCAGGTTAATACAAAAGATGTAAAATCTCTTTTTTAATGGCTGAATAGTATTCCATGGTATACATATACTACAGGTTGTTAATCCATTCCTGGGTGGTGGGCATTTAGGTTGATCCCACATTTTGGAGATTATAAATTGAACTACGATAGTTTAGTGCAAATGTCCTTATGATAAAATGATTTTTTTTTCCTTCTGAGTAGATGCCTAGTAATGGGATTGCAAGATCAAATGGGAGGTTTAATTTGAGTTCTTTGAGGATTCTGCATACTATTTTATTCTTAATCAATGAGATAATTAGTATTGTAGCACTAAGTTATTTCAGCTAAAATTAAAAAAAAAAAAAAATACCCAAACCTTGAAGCTTCTAGTGGGCTGTGTAGGCCCATCTTCTGTAAGTTATGGTGATTCTCACTGAGCCCATAGACAAAAGCCTGTATAGTCAGTTTCTAGGCGGGCTCTCAGGGTCATGGTTGGGGCACATCCTCTGTTGACTTCCTCCCAGGTGGCTTTTCTCACCTGCAATATTGGGCCTTCACCATCAGGTGTCACCCTCCAATCAGCGTCGGAAGGCTGCCTCTTTTCAGAACCTCCATTCTCTGCTAAGCGGCAAGGGGGATCGGTCCAGCCTCTATGTGGTCGGTGGCCCAGGGGACCATGGTGCAGCTGGCAGGTAAGAGTGGGCCTTGGAGGATAAACTCAGAGTATGTCCAGGGAGCTGTAAGCTTAATGCCTTCCTGCCTTGGCATCATGGCTCTGAGCAGGACCCTTTAAGAGAAAGTGAGGCAGGCAAGTGTGCTTCCCCTCGGCACATCTAAGGTGGACTGACAAGGTGGCACAGGGTCTCTTGAGCTATACTCCAGTGACCTTGCCTTGTGTGGTTGAGCTCTGAGAAGGTCTGGGGTTGTTGGGGTAGGGGGAGTTAGCAGGTTTGATTCTACTGTCCTTCTGATGACATCTTGAAATCAAAAGGTTTAGAGAGTTTTCTTAGCCCAACTAAAGATTTGATTAAGTGCAGAGATAGGGACTTCCAAAGAGGCTCCTGACCTACGTCCTACCTCAACAAATCCCACCTTCCCCAATGAGGCCCTCTAGGCTAGCTGCTCTTACCTGGGCTCCATGGATGGACTTGAGGGGTTCCATTAACTCCTGGAGATTTTATATGATATAGTTTTCATCAAATTTTCACTGAGGTTTCTGTACTAAACATTGAGAAATGACTGCTTTGGGGAGGGGGTTAGGGGTTGCTCTCTGCTTCTACAGCAGGCTCTGAGGGGCCTCAGACGCTGGGGGTACCCCCTGATCTTGGCCCTAGCTGACTTTTCTTGCTGGTTGAGTTCAGTGGAACTCTGGCCTCCAGTGCTGGACTCTTGAGTCTGAGAGGCATTGTTTACCTGAAGCCAGGGAAGGGCTGGCCCGGTGCCTGACCCTCCGCCCTCACCAGTCTCTGGTCTCCTCCCAGGGTGGCTAAGGCTCCGCCCCGGCGTGCTCTCAGCGTGGAGGATGTGGGTGCCCCCAGTCTGGCTCGCACAGTGGGCCGTGTGGTGGAAGTGTTCCCAGATGGCACGAGCCAGCTGCAGCTACAACGCTCCCCGGAGGGCACCTTTGGCTTCTGTGTTGCTTCTGGGAATGGGCGCCGGGATTCAGGTATGCCCTCTCCCTTTCCTGGGGTCCACAGCCTTGGGGGCCTTAGCAACACAGTGGTGCCTTCTGTGGGCAGAGGTTTTTCTGGTTCTAACTCAGGAAGCCTCTCCACTAAAGGTTTAGAATTCTTCCTTCAGGGGCTCTTTGTGAATTGTCCAGGGCTGCCTTGGAGCGTATTTGCCCTGGGCAACTGCAGCTCTGAGAAGGCCTGGGGTTGCAGGGGCAGGTGGAGTTGGCAGTTTGACTTCACTGTCCCCTAGCTGTCTGATGACATCTGGAAATCAAAATCCTGAAGGCCGTCTTTTCAGAGGAGAGCCAGAGGGAAGTTGTCTGTGCTTGCCGGGTCTCAGCAATCGCTTTGATGTAGCTGATGTGTTGAAATGATGCCCTTCCTCCATCTGCTGGGGCCGTCTGGGCATGTGCATCTGCCTGCTCTGTCCTTCCCCTGGGCTGGCACCTGAGACCTACGCTCAGATGAATCCTGGCTCCAGGCTCCTGGCTGGGCTGCCTACTGGGTCTTCGGTGGTGGCTGAGAGGGGCAGTGCCTGGAGGTACAGCCTGGTGGGGACAGTGAGGAGGTCTGGGCATCACTCTGCATTCTGGCCCAGACATCCATGAGTCTTTCAGGGCCCTGGCCTTTTCCCAAGGTCTGAGGTCCAGAATGCATCTCAAGGGACCCTGAAAGATTCCCCAGATGAGATGAGCAGAGAAGGAAGGCAGGTCTGAGGGGGGTGAGGAAGGAAGAAAAAAGGGAGAGACACGTGTTCAGAAGCCGGCCATGGCGGGGCTCTGCCGAGGAGGGGTTGGCTCAGCACTTACATCTCCTGGGTCAAAGTTGTTAAGCCTGGGAAAAGGAATCTGCCTGATGCAGACCACAGCGGGAGTTTCTGTGCTGGTTCCATCATTCACTGTTTCGGCAAATATAAAATGAGCACTTCCTGTGTGTTGAAGATAGCAAGGATATAGCAGTAAATGGAACAGACAAAATCCCTGCCCTCATGAGTATACATTCCAGTGAGGGAGCTACACTATATCTGCAGAAGGTATACTCTGATATATTATGTGTTATCTTTGTCAGATAGTGAAAAGTGCTGAGAAGCATACACGCAAAGCAGGCATGGCAGATGCTACTGTACAGGAGGTGGGGTGGCTTTCTGATAGGAGGACATGAGTAGAAATGGGGATAGGGTGAGGGTAGGCATGTGAGGGTCTGAGGGAAGAGCATTCCAGGCTGTTCTCACAGCAAGTGCAAGGGCCCCGTGGCAGGGCTGAGTTTGGCTTGTTGGAGGCACTGTGATGAGGTCAGGCTGGACAGTTTAAAGGGGACAGGAAGAGCTGAGCTTAGAAGGACGGCAGGGCTGTGCCACTATCAGGGGCTTTGGCTTTCATGAGAGACCAGAGCCAGGGGAGGACTGGCACTCTGATTTACACTTTTAACAGAGCTGCTGACCATTGCATCGAGAATAGACTCCAGTGGGACAGAGGAAGGTACAGCAAGGAAAACCTGTTTTAAATTATTTCAACAGTCCAGGAGAGAGATAATGGTGGCTTGGACTGGGGATGGCTGTGGAGATGGTGACAAGGGGTTGGATTTCTGGTTGATTTGAAGGTAGTTTTTCCTGAGTTTGCTGAAGGATTAGACGTGAGTGTGAGAGGAAGAGAGGGCAGACCTTTCCCCAACGTAGACCTCAGGAGAGTGAAATGTCTGTCCTCACAGGGAGATGACATTTGTGAACACAGGCTGATCATCAGAAAGCACTCCCCAGGCTGTCGGCCACTCTGCCTTTTCCTATAGCCTCCTCTCCCTCGTGTGAGGTGGGATAGGCCGGCCTAGACAGGCAGTGTGAAGTCACAGAGTTAGTACACGGTAGGTTTGTACTTCAGCACCTCTGCTGGCTGTGTGACCTTAAGCAGATATCTCACCCCCTCTGAGCCTCAGTTCCCTAATTTGTGAAATGAAGGTAATAAAAGCTACCTTGGAGAGTCATAGGAACATTCAATAAGGTTTATAGGAAAATGTTGGCACTTTTCGTCCCTTCCTTCTTCAGACAGAGATGGCAAATTTGGGGGACAGAACCCCAGAGAGAAACAGCATGATCTACACAGACACTCATCTGTAATGTGCAATCATATACAATAGGGCATTGTACTGTGTCCCAAAACCTCCCCTAAAGTCCCTTTTGGCCTCTCTGTAGGTGTTGTGAGCCTCTCCCCCATCACTTATCATAGAGCTCTGATGGGCAGGGGTCTCTGAGGACCCAGGGCTCCGTGGGCACCCTCACCTGGGCTGGTGCCAGCTCTTCTCTGTCCTGCCAGGTGCTGCCCTGCTCCTGCTGCTGCAGTGAGGCACTGGATGTCACACAAGACCCTCACACACACAAAGCATGGCCAAAGATGAGACCTCACCTCCCAAGTCTCTGAGGGATGGTGAGATGGTTTTGTGCCCTGTGGTGAGCCCTCAGGGTGCTGGTGAGAACTTGCTGGGACAGTGGGCTTTGCCTTCTGCTTCTGATCACATACAACATAGAGATAGCACATCCTTTTTGTTTGTTAGTTTTTGTTTGAGACAGCATCTCATTTCGTCACCCCAGTAGAGTGCTCTGGCATCATAGCTCACAGCAACCCCAAACTCTTGGGCTCAAGCGATTCTCTTGCCTCAGCCTCCCGAGCAGCGGGGACTACAGGCGCCTGCCACAACACCCGGCTATTTTTTAGAGATGGGGTCTCGCTTTTGCTCAGCTGGTCTTAAACTCCTAAGCTCAAGCGATGCACCCACCTTGGCCTCCCAAAGTGCTAGGCTTATAGGCGTGAGCCACAGCGCCTGGCATCCTTAACATAAGCCATTTCCCGCAGACGATAACTTCCTACGGTAGCAGTGTCTGTCATGTTTGTCATGACTCTACCCAGGTCTCCCCCAAATGGCTGCAGCAAGGACATCAATGTCTGGTCTGGCTCTGGCTGCCTCCTTTTGAGCTTTATCCTGACTCCCCAGTCACATCTCCTGCAATGCGTCAGCCACTCCCCCAGGTTTACCTTGGGGTAGGGGGCTCGGCTTACCTGCCCTCTCCCCATGCCACCTGGGTAGACAGGGCAGGCAGGCAGCTCACACTACTGATAAAGGAGGCCAAAACTAGGGCAAGGATGAGTGAAAAAGCCCTTGCAGACAAGGTGGCGGACATACTTTGTCAGGGGAGGCAGAGAAGGGGGGCCCACACCGCAGACCAGGGAGAGGAACGTGTGCACAGTCTGGGTTTGCTAAACCCAGAGGTGCAAACCTTGAGGTGATTCAGTGGAGGAGGACGTGCTGCTAATGCATTTCTGACCCTCAGAGGGTGGGCTCTACAACATCCACCCTCCACTGGGGCCAGAGCTGGGCTGCACAAAGCTCTCTAGGGCTGGTGGACCAGAGAGAGGACTTTCCACTAATACAAGGTGCACTGAGTGGTTTTGAGGCAGAGATCAAGTAAGGAGACCAGATGCCTGCAGTCCTCTAGCAGGCTTGGCTGTGCCCTCAGACTCCTGCATCCACACAGCATAAAACACAATAGCAAAGGCTCCAGCTCCCTAGGGACAGCCTGCCCTTCATTTCATCTCTCAGTTGGGAGGAGCGAAGGGGAATTTGATAGGTGTCCAGCCTCCACAGGAGGGGCTCCCTCAGCTGGGGCCCACAAGAGGCCAGGGGAAGCCCCATGAGGTCTAGAGTGGGGTCCCTGAGAGCTGGAGCCCGGGAAAGGATCAGAGAGCAGGTTCCCCAAGGCTCACTCTTGGCGCCTTCTTTACCCAGGGAATGTTCATATGGGCCAGGAGGGCCTCTTTGGGTGGGGGGTGGGGGTGTGAAGAGAAGAGTGAGTCACCTTGGCTTTTAAATATGTGGGTAGAGTTTTTATTTTCCCTAGATTTTTGCTCATATGCCTCAAAATCCTAATCAAGGAACCACATCTGAGAAAGACTGAGGCCAAGGTTAGTCCCCAACAATACTGCAAAGCACAGTAGGCTCGACCTGGCTTCAGCCACTTTGCTATTCCTGTGATGCCTTCCTGGCACCCCGTCTTGAACCCTGACCTGGGCTCCTTGAGGACAGCAACTGGATCATATTTATCAATCCCACTTAGCACAGTGCCTGGCACCTAGTAGGTACAGTTCTTAATTTTCTAAAATTATTTTCCTTTCTATTCTACAATAAAAGCTCAGAGGAAGATAAGATTAGCTCACTCACACTGGAAAATAAATGAATAAACATAGCTTAAAGCACTACTTGAGTGGGAGCAGAGTCTCACTCAATTGCCCTGGGTAGAGCACCACGGCGTCATAGCTCACAGCAACCTTAAGCTCAAGAGATCCTCTTGCTTTACCTCCCGAGTAGCCTGAACTACAGGCCCCCAACACGATGCCCAGCTAGTCTTTCTGTTTTTAGTAGAGACAGGGTCTTACTCTTGAACTCCTGAATGCTGGAGGTTTACCTGCCTCGGCCTCCCAGAGCTGGGATTACAGGCGTGAGCAACCATGTCTGGCCATGCTTAAAGCACTATTTGCACTTAGCAGCATTTCCATTTTAAAGAGGAACCAAGAAGTGAAGCAGCATCGTATATATGTATCAAAGCCAGCTGGGGGGCCGGGGGTGGGATGGTGGGGTGTGTGTGTGTGAAGCGCCCTGGACGAGCACTCCCTCCCGCCCCACGCAGGCAGCACCTGTGTGCGCAGAGGCGTGTCCTGATTGCGTTTCACGTACTCAGTTCTCCTGTTTGCCTTTGCAGGGATCTACGTGCAGGAGATGGCTGACGTGAGCACGGCCAAGCTGTACTCCGGGCTGCTGGGGGTGGGCGACGAGATCCTCGAGGTGAACGGGGCAAAGGTGGCAGGGCTGGGCTTGGCTCACATTAAGGAGCTCCTGGCCCACTCAGAGAGCTTGTCTGTCCGTGTCCTGAGGCAGAGGCCTGCCCCACGGTGACCCAGAAGTGCTGCTGCCCTCAGTGTCACCCCTCAGAAGCTCCTGGGCTTTAGCTAGGAGTGAGCGGCACACTGCTGCTTGGTGGCAGAGACACAGATCATGGTGTCATCTGTGCCCTTGGGCTGTGGCAAGGCTGCTGTGACTAACTCCTCTGGGGGAGGCGAGGAGCTTGGTTGCATATTTTGTTTAAGGTCACTTATGCAGAACTGAAGAAAGAAAATACGGGTTGACAGGTCTGCCATGGCAGAGAGTATCAACATCAACTTGCAGCTTTGTTGGCAAGGGGATGAGAGTGCTTTGGTGGGTCCCTGAGTGCGGCCTCCACTCCAGGTACTGGTCCCTGCAAAAGCTCCCCTCGTTCCTAGCACTCCAGAACCAAAGATTAAGTGCTTGGCCGTGTTGGCCGTGAGCCCTCCTGGTTCTCGGCCATATCCCTCCACCCTCCCACTCATCACCTCTGCTCTTTATCCAGGGATGGGCAAGTGTCCTAGAGTAACACCCTTACAGCCATTAACCACATAGATATTCCCAACCCCAAATCGGAATGTGAAATGTGTGGTCTGACAGAAGAGTTTTATGCCCCTTTTGGGTGTGAGAATATCTGGGAGATGTTATCTGGTAGCCAGAATACAAAAAATTTCTAGGGAATTTTTATGATGTATAAAGCTGCAGTAAAAAAAGGAAACCAAGACCAACTTCAGGGAAATGCAGCTGTGGTGGCCAAGATCCAGCTCAGTGCCCCCCACCCCACCCCACACCCGCCCGCCCTGCTCTCTGGCCCTGCCCTCTGCTCCTGCCCGGGTGGAGGTGGGCCTGTTGTGGCCTGGCCTGCAAGGGCCTCTGTCTTCGTTCTCCTGTCCAGTTTGGAGACAGGAGGTGGGCAGCAGGGAGTGGGTGGTATGTGTCAGTCTTAAATTATTAAAAATCCAAGCTGAAGCTTTTTCCATTCTGAGTTGCACAGTTTTGAGCCGAGACACCCACTTGACTTTCACCAGGCTGGGACGGGGTTGGGGAGGGATGCAACTGGTGGCTGTGCCTGAGGGGAAGGCTGGGAGGCCTAGGGTTAGGGTTACAGATGGTATGAGAGGCAGAGCCTCCAGAGAGGCCAGTCTCCTTTGGTAGGGGAGGAGCCCCAGGCCAGGTTTATGATTAGGAGAGAGAACAGGTGCAACAGAGGAGTGGAGTCAGCAGCTCGGGGCTGTTTAGAGCTTGCCAGGGTGCCAGCCATGGGGAAAATGATAACCACCCCAAACCAAAACAACATAGCCCTCAGCAGAATCAGGTTTAAATGATGTCAAGGGCAGCTTTCATCAGGCAAGGAGGACACTGAGGGAGGTGTGTCTGAGGAAAAGGTGATGGGGGTATGAGGACACAACTCTGAATGTCAACAAAGCGGGGAATGTGGATGGGGAGAGTGGGGGCCAGCGTTCTCTGGCCCAGGGCCTTGGCAGCAGGAGCCAGTTAAAGCCCCTCCCTTCATTATGTACCTAGAAGCCGGGGTGAGGGGGTGCTCAGGGCTCTGGGGCTGACTGGTAGGGGTAAAGGAGAAATCAGGAGGGTCTGGCAGGTGAGCAGAGGGCCAGAGGCTGTGAAGAGGGCCCTGGGGTACCCCAAGTGGAGAGGTAGCCCTACAGCAGGAATCTACAAGTGTGGAGAAATGCTGACAGCTCCTGTACCCCAATTCCTGGCAGCAAGATCACAAAACTAGAGAAATTTCACATTGCCAGAAGCTTCTAGGGGCCTAAGACACTTTCATTCTCCATATGACAAGGACAACTCGCCTTTGCAGCTGGGAAGAAGCAGGAGTGGGGGGTGGGTGCTCAGCTGGGGGAGGACAGGAAAAGGGGTCAGGAGTGTCCAACATCTGCGTCTATTGCCCGCCAGGTGTGGGCTGCGCTCTTGACATATCTCGTTTAGTTGTTAAAATAGTCCTGCCAGGCGTGTCCTGCATGTTGTCTTCATTTTACATAGATGGGGAACCACACTCGATGACAATGACAGGGTATGGTACCCTGCCAACTGGCTTGGGGCCCAGTGTCCCCACTGCAGTCCCCCAGCCCCATGCCAGGAAAGGCTTATTGTTAGGGGGAAGTGAGGGAGGCACCCAGGGTAGCAGTGGGGGCTCCCCAGCCTCCAGACAGTGATCTCCTTCCAAGGAGGCAAAAGTGCCCCTTTGGGGCATCCCAGCTCCTCCCTGGGGTAAACTGGGACTGAAGACCCCGCCTGGGTAGGAGGGAGAGGGCTTCAGTTCCTCTGGCCTTTGTCTGAGATCATCATCCACTCTGCCTGGGGAACTGCTGACCCAGAAAGTGTGTTCCAACCCTGCCTCGGGCACCAGACAGTCAGAACCTTCTTCCCCAGAACTTGATTTATTACCCCGGTGCCCAGCCAGTGCCAAGCAAGAGCTTCTGCATGTGAGAAAGACCCGCTCACCCCAGTAGGCTGCAGTCTGGGGCAGGCACACACACGTCCTGACACTGGGGTAGGACGGCAGGAGCTGGTGCCTGGTGTAGCCTGGCAGGGACAGCCAAGGGAGTGGTGAGTGATTAATGGTCGGGAGGCTTAGGAGGAGGTGCAAGCAAGAGAGGTTTTATAAAATGAGTAGGGACGCATGCAAGGACACCCACGCTCAGGCACAGAAAAGAAACAGCCATGTGCAAAGCTGTGGCTTTTCCCTTTATCTGGTCTGTGGTTCCCTCCCCTCCCCCACTGAGGTTTACAGAAGGCATCAACTTTGGTACTACACGGAACATTAAGTGGCGATAACTTTGCCACCTGTCAATCTCCTTGGTGTGTGTGGGGGAGCGATTTCAGAAGCCACCAGCAGGATTGAGAGCACATCTCCTCAGTGTCTGGGAGGCCTGAGGTCTGTCGTGGGCCCTGGGACCAGGATGTGACTGTGTACTCAGCAACTGCCCTGTTGTAGGTCCTGCCCTGATTTCGGCCACCTGCACCTCCTCCTGCTCTACAGAAGCCACTTTGCTGGGACACTGGTGCCTTCTGCAAGTCGGGACAGCAGGCCGGGCTGTCTCTTCAGCTAGGCAGGCAGCAGGGGGCCGGCTCACTCTATACTCCAAGGCTGTGTGCCAGCTGTGCCCTCCCAGACACGCTGCAGGAGACTCAGGGGCCAAGGCTGCTCCACCACTTTCTAGCCTTTGTCAGGCCTGTCCTGCCGTGGTCTGCACACGGCCCCTTGGAGAGGGCACCAGGCCCACTGCGCCACCTCGGGGATGCCACGGCCTATGTCCCAAGGGCTCCTCTGCGAGGTGAGTTCTGGGCTGGTGACATCCACCGGGTCACAAGGTAACCTGAGCCACAGTGAGGTCGAATAAACTTTGGAACCCAAAGATTGACAGAGGACTGGTGTCCAGGAATTTTACATGCCCCCAACACACACACACACACACACACACACACACACACACACACACCTTGGCATTATTTGACCTCACTTTGCCATTGAGGAATGCAGAGATGGGAGATAGAGGAGGGCAGACCCCAGCCGTGCTGAAAGGTGCTCTGTGGGCCCAGCTGGGCTGGCCAGAGGGATGGGAGGGAACATGGGACCCAAGGACCTGCACATCTGTGTGCAGCGAAAGCAGGGTGTGTGGGAAGTAGTACCTGATGTATGCAGGGTCCCCAGGTCTCAGGCATGCTGGAGGAGCCACAGGATCCAGTTTGGGAAACCAGGATAACCTGGGAATTCAGGACAGTGCAGTGGTTGTGCCATCCCTCCCCCTGCCCTTCCTGCTCCACAAATATTCCAAGAGTTCTGCTGGGACCACTAAGGACACAGTCCTGAGTCCTCCTAGCAACTTTGCCAGAGGGAAAGAATTTACAATAGAGGAGTTCCAGACTCAATAGTTAAATCACTTATCCAAGGTCACAACAGCAAATAAATAGTGGAGGCTGAATTTGAACCCAGTGCTCGGAGACTCCTACCCTGCACCCTTCTGCCCTGCTGGGCTGGTCCTGCCCGGGCTCAGTGCCTCTAGTAGCTGCAGCACCACAGCCTGTGTGAGCCCTGAGCTGGCCGAGCCTGCCCGCCGCCTCCCCAGGGCTCTGGGGCTCTGCTTCTGTTTCAGAAAGTAGGGTCTGTGCTGGAGAAGGGCAGTTCACTTTCCAGGGTGGTGTTTCCCAAATGCAGGCACATCTCACTCAATGGCCATAAATTAAGCAATTTTGTGGGTTGAAACCATCAAAAACAAAAAATAGAACATGATAGAAAATATTAGTGCTTTGCACAAGGCAAAAGTAGGTTTTGAGAAATATTTTCTCTGTGTGTGTGTGTTGAGTTGTAATTTACAGTGTGGTTGTGGCTCTGCTCTGAAGGAAGGCAGGAGAAACACCTCCCCACCCCCAAGGCTCAGGGAGGCTGTCACCACTCTCCCACAAAGGTTCTGCCAACCTTGGGTCCCCCTGCCAGGGGCTGAGAAAACCTCCCCAGCTTGGCTCCTCAGGGGAAGAGACATCCTCAGTCCTAGGATGCTGTCTGCAGGAAGAGGTGTGTGACCCAGGAGAGGATGTGTGACATGACTGTGGACTTTCTGGTCTCCAAATTGACTTTGGGCAGCAGGATTCCCGCATGTGACATAATGGCGGGGGCTTTGGTGGTTGGTTCCTGGATCCCACCAGCCCCAACACCCGTTCATTCACCCACACAATCTCTTATGCCTATCCTGTCTGCTTATCTGTGTGCCTTTGCTGGAACATCTTTCCCCTTGTGCACCACCGAGCCACTGGCAGCCTACAAAGACAGTAGAGATGCTGTCTTGGGAAGCACTCCAGGACAGCATGTGGACCTGGTCCCCTTGCCTTGGCTACCGAGGGATCTTGTGCCAAGGGCTCTTTATTGTGACTGTCCACAGGTAGAGCTGCTTGCTCTTCTCCCAGACCTACCTGGCAACAACTGAACTTCCCTAGTCCATCTGCCCAACTCAAATCCCCAAACTGGTTCTGGAGCTATTTAAAAGTCCCCACTGTCACCAGATCCCTTTCTCTCCTTCCCTCCCCATGTCCTCTGCAAAGACTCCCTCTGTCCTATACAGCCAGAGCACCTGCTTAGAAATGGCAACAGTCTTCCTTGGCAAGAGGCTCTGCCCAGCTCTCTCTGGCTGTGGGTTTGGCCGGGTGGGAGTGCTGGGTCCTGAGGAGGTGGGTTGCTGGGACTGGCTCTGATACTCTGCCCATGCCGCCAGGGCTTACCAGCTGCCCTGCCGGTCCTGGAGGGCAGCCGGGGCTCCCCTGTGGATGCCAGGCTGCCCGCTGGGCCTGCCTTTGTCTTGTCCTTCTGCAAGCTGGACCCAGGCCCCTCCTCACAGTGTGGAGCTTCCCTTAGGGGTCTGGCCAGGTGCCAGGCACTGGGATGAGGCCTGCCCTGCTTTGGGAAGCCCACATCCCCAGAATGGAAACAGCTCCAGCTGTGAGGAAAGACAAGCCAGCTGCCAAGGGCTACAATGGAAGCCCCCAGGCAGGAGATCCTGCTCCACCTGGGGAACAAAAGGTTCCCAGCAGAGCCAGCTGTGGCCCCCAAGCTCACCAGCCTCCACCAGCTCTGGAGTTAGTCTTAGGAACAGGAGTGTGGTATGCTCACAGCAACATTCGGATGCCACAATTCTCATTCTCAGCCTGGGCTCCTCAGACTGCGTCGCCAAGCTTTTCTTGGTTTATACAATAAGAGCTTTGTTTCACTTAGTACTTTTACTTCCAGCCAAATAAACAAAAGCTCCAAAGCATTTTATCAGCAAGGCAGACCTGCCTGAGATCCTGGACCAGTAGATTTCTTGAACTTTATGACAGGCTTAAAGAATTTGTGACATGGTCACATACAGGCCAACCGGTAGTCATGTCTGTACAGCACATCAACCCTCTTCCCCCTCCTCTGCTTTATTCTACTATTTCTCAGGTTAGAGCGATGGCTTAGTGAGACGCCTGCTTCCAAATGGCCTTTTTCTTTTAAGGGAGGCCTCGTATGATCCCATCAGACCTGGGTTCCAACCCTGACTCTACCTCTTCCTAGTATTCCTCAGAGATGTCTTTACTGGTCCATGACTCAGTTTTCAGTTTTAAAATGAGGCTCAACAGTATTTTCCTTCTGGAGTTCTGAGAATTAAATGAAAACAATGTTTTTGGCCCTCAACATGTATCTACATCTTGGTTAAAGACCCGCCCAGAACACCAGATGCTCATCAAATGTTGCACAGAAATATTAGTCACTGTTTAGATAGGAAATTTGAGAAATTTGCTTCTAGAAGAGTTGCTGACCTCTTCCCAAAGGGCAGCCAACCTTAATGTGAACCTTTGTCTCCAGAAAAAGAATTGAATGGTGTGTGTTAGGGATGGCGGTGATAAGGGGGGCAGACAGGAAGGAAACACTATTTCTAAGAGGTCAGATTCAGGAGCACACGTCCACAGTGGCTTCTGCAGCCCATCACCCCCTCTCAGAAGTGTAACTGTGGTGACATTTGCTCAGGCTTTGCCTGCACCTGCACAAACAGGAGCCACTGCTCCGTGTGTCAGCACCTGGGCAGGAGAGCCGTTTCCAGACAGCTGACACTCTGGGAGGTGCCAAGGGTCTTTTACTGATTTGAAATTTGTCCCCTTGAGCAGTGACCTATGTGGCAGAATGGGCAGGCCTGTCCTTCCTGTGAGTTTCACTTCTGCCTCGCATCTTCTTGCCTTTTAACATTTTTAACCTGAGTTTTAAAGTGCTGGGGACTTGCACTGACAGGTTACTTTCTCTGCCTCTCAGCAGCTGTGTGACCTTGGGAAAATGACTTCTCTGTGTCCCAATTTCCTCATCTGCAGATTTGAATTAATAGACGAGGAAACTTCTCATCTTAAGGATTATAGCAGTGTTTTTCCATCTTTTTTAATCTCATGGCACGCTTGAACCTGCAGTTAAACTCCCACGGCACACTTAAATTATGTTGATCAAAAAAAAAAGGAGTTTAAAAAAATACTGCGCTTTGAACTTCTTTCAAAAATTAATTAATGATCTTTAAAAATTTTCACCACACACATGGTGGCACATTGGTTGAAAACTCACTGGATTGTATGTTAATACAAAGAAAGTATAACACTGCCAGGCACATGGAAGGCACTCAGTGAATATTAGTGAGGATGACAGTGGCCAATGGAATGATCATGATCTTGGCCCAAACTCCTCATCCCACACAGAATTTAAGGCAGGCTCCTTCAACCACCACGCTGGTGGGCCAGTGCTCTCCTTTGCCAGCACTTCCGTAAAAGGTGGATGAAAGACTCCCTTCCTTTTGTTCTAGTCTCTCTCCCCCCAGACTCCTTGTCCCAAGTGAAACTCTGTACTGTGTAATATTTTAAATACACAGCACGGTTATTTGGGGGGCTTAAGAATTCATATAACTTGCTCAGCCTGAAAAAGCACAATTTATAATTCAGGTTGTCCAGCAGTCACAAGTTTGCCCTCCTCCAGGCAGATGCACTTGTCTTTTATTGCCAGGGGTGAGAGGAGAAGGAGGGAGCTGTGTTAGGTATAAAAAGAACTAGAAACTGGAAACAGGCAACCCATCAGCTGAACAAAAACCACCCAGGATGAAGCTCACGGTCTCTCCATTTCTCTTTAATACTGAACAATATTCTTTACACAGTTATAAGTGGAGATTTCAAGAGTAGAAGTAAGAAATGTTACTGATAGACTTCGGGGTGTAAAAATAAAAATATCACTTTTAAGGATGGCTAGTTGAGTTTTTGTTTTTTTGTACAAGTTTTTTTTGTTTGTTTATTGTTGGGGATTCATTGAGGGTACAAGAAACCAGGTTACACTGATTGCATTTGTTAGGTTTTTGTTTTTTCTTAAGTGTTTTAAGTTTATAGTGTCATCAAATTTCAGTTCACATCAGGATTACAATCAAAGCCGTGGATGATGTTTTACTTTGCAGGGAGGTTATTTGATAGCCTAAAGCTGGTGAGTGGTGGGTCTTAGACTGGAGCACACACAGAACCCCCTGCAGGGTTTGCTGAAACAACTGCAGCCCCCACCTTAGAGCGTGAGATTCAGGAGGTCTGGGGTGGGGCCTGATGATTTACATTTCTAACTAGTTCCCAGGTGATCAGGCTGCTGGCTCCACCCCACACCTGGAGACCCACCACGTAGAGGAAACAAAAAATCCCCGAGTGGCCCAGGGCTGTAAACTCTTGGCACCGGGGCTCAGGCCCTTTCATTATGTGTGTGGGGGGAGAAGCATCATCTGGAAATCACCCAGACATTTGCAATTCTAATTCTTGATCACGGCTTCTTTAGTTTGTACTTTCTAATTACTTACAATTAAAACAGTGTAAGTTTATCTATCCTTGGGGAAAAAAAAAAATGGTTTGTTCTTGCTGAGTTTTGTCATGCATTATATATTCTGTTTTTGAATTACACCAATTTCTAATTACAAAAGGACCAGAGAAAGCATATTTCTGCTTAGAAACACTGAATCCATAATCATTTACGGCTTGGTTTCTTTGGCGAGTTCCTAGATGGCTTTGAGACCACCCCTTACCCTGGGCATTTTCTGAAGTCTGTGGAGTGCTAAGCCCAGCCTGTGTCAGTTAGGAAGCAATCTTGGGAAGCTAAAACCAGTTCCAGAAACTTATTAGCAGGACACCTGGCCGTCATCCCCTCACCCCACACGGATGACAGGGCACAGATATTCTGTTTTCCTGAGGATAAAGACACCTGCTCTCCCAGAACAGACCTTAACTGCAGGGTCATCACACTTGCCTTTCAGTCTAGGAGAAAATCTACTTTCTGCAGAGCAGGAAAGAACAACCCTGAACTTGGTTTCACCCCAGTCTGACAGAAAGCTTGGCTGGAGTGGAGGGTTGGGCTGCCATTAAGGCCAGGGAATGGTCAGGGAACACTGAAGCTGGTTGTGTTAATTCTTAAACATCCCTGGGAATAAGCAAGTGGTGTTTAGCTTATAATCTTTTTAAAATTGGTAAAATACTCTTTCTTGCAAGGGTCTGGCTGCAGTTAGAGACCAGGTCCATGAAACGTTCATGTGAAATTCAAGCACTAGGAAAGGCAATTGAACAGTCACAGTCCATGCACAGTTAACATCTACACAGCCACAGGGAAGGGCACTTCTGGACAAAGGTTGTGTCAGAAGAAAAATGTACCAACATGTTAACTTATGCCAGAGGGAAGCCAAGTCCTTTTCTTTGTTCCTCATACCTCCCCATATCTCATGTTAGTAAAGACTACAATATAACAAACAACTCCCAGATGTATCTAGATTGCAGCAACCTGACCAAGGTGCTGAATTGCCCTTGATGAGGAGCAAGCATGAGGAGTTGATATTAGTCTATTTCCAGGTATGTGGCCAAGGTCTGCTTTAAGTGGCTCATCCCAGAAAGGGACACTGCTGCTAAGTGCTTGGCGTTCCCAATGGCCAAGTCCAGAATACAGTGCACCAAATGACTCCCATGTATGTTGGGATGAGCTGCAATTGTTTTCACCTTTAGCAAGAGGACTGAGCTAAATGATACCAACTCCCTCTGAGTTTACCCCTAAAGGCAGTAACTACGGAAGTCAGCTATGTCACCCTCACCCCGGTTTCCAAGCACTGGCTTCAGTCACAAGATTCACAGCAGTAAAGGACGGTTCTCCTCTGCTCAAAGCACTCTTGGCTTTCTGGATTCAGCACCAGAGAACACAGTTTCTGTGTGAGCCTTACCAAGTGAACAGCTGAGAACAGCACCCTTCTTTCTATACAACCAACCAAGGTGGGCCTCACAAGAATAAGACCTTATTACTTTAAACATAACATTTTTTTTGAAGGCTGAGAGTTGGATAGGGCAGCTGGACATGAAAGAAAGACCACCTTTATAAGTATGGGAGGTAAGGCACATGTTAATTAGTTTGACCAATCCACAGTGTACAGACAGGAGTCACCCCTTATACACAGCATTGTTCTCCAAGGTTTCAGTAACCGGAGGTCAATCTCGGCCCAAAAAGATTAGATGGGAAATCCCCAAAATACACCATTGATAAAGTTTAAATAGCCTGCTATTCTGGGTAGCATGAGGAAAGCTCACACAGTCCCTGCCGGGACACGAATCATCTCCTTCGTCCAGCATATTCATGGATGTGGATGCTACTGGTCCAACCTTTATTTTTCTTAATAATGGCCCCAAAGAACAAGAGTAATGATGCTGGCAATTTGAATATTCCAAAGATGGACCATAAAGTGCTTCCTTTAACTGAAAAGGCAAAAGTTCTCAAGTATAAAGAAGGGATGACGCTGAGGTTTTTAAGATTTACGAGTAAGATTCTTCTATCCCTGGAATTTTGAAGGGAAAAAAAAATCCCTGCTAGTTTTGCTGTTGCAAAAGTTGGGGCTGGGCACGGTGGCTCACACCTGTAATCCCAGCACTTTGGGAAGCTGAGGTAGGTGGATAGCCAGAGCTCACAGCTTCAAGACCAAACTGAGCCAGAGCAAGACTTCATTTTTAAAAATAGCTGGGCGAGAGAAGAAAGCCGAGGCAAGAGAAGCGCTTGAGCCTGAGAGTTTAAGATTGCTGTGAGCAACCTAGATGGTGAAGTGACTAACATCCACATCAATGAATATGCTACTGAAGGTGACAAAAACTTCAAAGTTAAGGACACTGCTGCTAAGTGCTTAGCTAAGATGGAAAGGCATCACATTTGTGGGTGGAAGGCTTGAACAAAAATAGCTTCCAACTGGTGGCAAATGGGTTCTGCACTACCTAAGATTTCAGGAATCCCTTGGGGCCCTGGAATGTCCCCAACTCCTTACAGAAAAGTGGGGATACATGGACATAGCCAGAAAAAAAGTAGACAAGGCTTAACAGAGGTGGTTTGGTGTAACAGAAAAAGCATCAATTTTAAAAAAGTTTTCTCAGGAGACCTGAGTGTATTTATGGGGGTTCTTGTTCTTGTTCTGACATCTGCATGTGAGGGGTGGGGGGATGGGCGTCCTCATTTCTCCATCCAGAGGCTTCTCTGGTAAAGTAAGAGGCTGGGGTTCTCAGGATTTTCAGTCCTGCAGGGGGACTGCTGGGGGGACCCAACAATTAACTGGTCCTCCCCCAAAGACAAGACAGGAGCTCTGTACTTTGCTTACAAGTTGAGATGACCTATAAAATGTCATCCTAAATTTCCAAACCTGAGCAAAAAAGGCTGTAGCTGTAAAGTCCTGTCCAGGCCCTAATGAGGTTCTGTAATTCTGTGAGAGGAAATAGCAGCTGGGTCCCTGGAGGCAGGGGTGGGGATCAGGGGAATGCCGGTCACGGGCTGGGATCTGGGATTGGCTGTGACACCACATGTCTCCCTTCTTTGCCTCCTGTCCAGGGACTCACTCTCTGAGATATTTTCTCTTGGGTGTTTCAGATCCCAGCCATGGGCTCCCTGTGTTTATTTCAGTTGGGTACGTGGACTCTCACCCCATCACTACATATGACAGTGTGACTCAGCAGGAGCCAAAGGCCCCCAGGATGGCGGAGAACCTGGCACCCGACCACTGGGAGAGGTACACGCAGCTGCTGAGGGGCTGGCAGCAGACGACCCAGGTGGAGCTGCAGAGGTGCTATAACCACTCAGGGGAGAACGCAGTGGATGTGACTGCTGCCCTGCCGGTCCCCACCCAGCTCGTGGCCTGGGCTGCCCCCCACCCTGAGCAGTTGCTGACCTGTACTCATGGTGGCTTTTGGCAAAGCCTGGGAAACCCCGGTTGTTGGAGGTCAGTGCCTCCCATCTGCCCTGTGCCTCTTCCACGTGGTTGGTCCCCTCCCCAGGAGCCCTCCCCACGCCCACCCCATCCCATTCCCCTTCAGGTTCTGACAGGTTTCTCCTCCTTTCCCATCCTAAACTTGCCCAGTCTGGGTCTCACTTCTGGGGGCCCGGCGTAGTGACAGGCTCACTTAGGATAATGACACTTAGGATAATTTTCCCACGGATATCTCTGGCTTCCGCCTTTCTCTCCCTCCTGCGCCACACTCAGAATAGCCACAGAGTTTATCAAGTGATCGTTCCCATGGCAGGTA
>CAUYPK010099716.1:0-11976 GCA_963574355.1 Loris lydekkerianus | reverse complement strand
ATCTATTTTTAGATCTCTAAGTGTTCTCCAAACATCTTTCCAAAAGGAATGTATTAATTTGCATTCCCATCAGCAGTGTAGAAGTGTTCCCTTTTCTCCACATCCACGCCAACATCTCTGGTCTTGGGATTTTGTGATATGGGCTAATCTTACTGGAGTTAGATGGTATCTCAAGGTAGTTTTGATTTGCATTTTTCTGATGATTAAAGACGATGAGCATTTCTTCATAGGTCTGTAGGCTGTGCGCCTGTCTTCTCAGATTTACTTGTAAAGTAACTACCGCTGCTAGCTTTCAGTGAAAAAGAGTGCCCTGTGCAAAGGTATCTGACATATATATGAAGTGGCTAGTTTTCAGTGGACATTTGTTAAGGAGTTAAGACACTGTAGTAGAAAAGGTTACAGTGTGGGGTTATTGCCCTCATTCTGGCACTAACTAGAGGAGTGCATTTGAACAGGACCCTTCACATCTTGAGTCTCAAATTGGTCATATGTAATATAAAAGCCTTTCGCTACATTAGGGTCTCTCAGCTTCTGCACTGGACAATTCTTTGCTGCAGGGAGGAGGGGCTGTCCTGTACTTTGTAGCATGTTCAGCAGCATTTCTGGCCTCTACTCAGTAGATGCCATTTGCACCCCTTCTCCCCAGGTTTTGATAATCAAAACTATCTCCAATATTGCCAGGTGTCCCCTGGGCATGGTGGTGGTGGTGGTACATATCATCCTAGTTAAGAATCTCTGCCCTAGGCCATTATGGGAGGAAAACATATCTTAAAAAATAAGTGTTATAAATTAGGCATCCCTCACCTCCACTGGCATCTACTCTAAAAGTTTTTAGTGTTTTCACTCCAAGATAACCATAAGTAGGACTTTTAAAGAGATGCATATTGTCTAAATTAAAATGTAAAATAAAAATAAATAAGCCTCATTATTTAGTGAAAATAAACAGCAAATATCCACAACAAAAATAGGCTATGCAGCATCATCTGGGCATTAAGAAAGAATAAGGCATTTTTAAAATATATATATGCACATATATATGTATGCATAACTCAAGAATGTTATAAAACAACATCAGATCAAACATACCAGTTATGACAGTAACCTAAATGACAGCTGTCAAAAGATAAAGGCACTTTGACTATTAAAAAAAAATACAATTGCCTGGGAGCAGTGGCTCACACCTATAATCCCAGCACTCTCGGAGGCTGAGGTAGCTGGATTACTTGAGCTCAGAAGTTTAAGACCAGCCTGAACTATAGTGAGACCCTGCCTCTAAAATTAGCTGGGTATTGTGGCAGGTGCCTCTAGTCCCAGCTATTTGGGAGGCTGAGGCAAAAGAATCACTCTAGCCCAAGAGTTTCATGTTGCTATGAGCTATGATATAAGAGCACTCTATTAAGGGTGACAAAATGAAATTGTCTCAAAAAAAAAAGAAAAAGGATAAATAATTAAATTAAATTAAATTAAATTGAACTATATGTTGTTTATAATAACAGGTTTAATACAAAATAATAAAATTATAAAAGAAAAGAATAGACAATAATTTACTCAGCAAAAATAAACAATACAAAAGGACAAAATTATTATTATTATAATATATTAATAAAAGTTATAGGATGAAAATATAAAATTAGGATGAAATGCATGAACATTTATTCAGGCAATAACAAAACATCAAAATATATTTAGGAAAAGCTCCAAAACAAAAAAAAGAAAAATTCATTTACAAAAACAAGGTAATGGTAAGAAATTTTTGTACAATATTATTTGTGTACAAGTGATTAGACCAAAATAAATAAAAGACATAGAAAATTTGAATACTTTAGTTGAAATGGTTAGTTGAATTAACATTGAATTTTACAAGGGTTATATAATCATTTCATGGAAGTATAAAGTAATTATCTTAAAACTGATTGTCTATTAAGCCAAAAAGAAGCCTCAATCCTTTGTAAATGAATGGGCCATATTATTTGATGGCAGAAGACTAAAATTATACAACATAAAAAAGTAAAAAATGAAAAAATGGCTAACAAGCCATTTCATCAAATAATAAAATAAGAATACAATTATACTCTTTAGAAGCCACAGAAATGAAAATGTTACACTTTAAAATATATGTGGTAACAGACTTAAAATCTGACTGCCGCAGAGTTGTCAGTGTCACTGTCATCAACTATGAAGCTGGACAGACCATGTGTTGTGACTCTTCTCAGGACTCGCCCCATAGACTCCTGTGAGAAGGGAAGTAAAGGAAGTTAGCACCGCACCTTGGGTTCCTTCCAGGGCATTTAAAAAATATATTTCAGATTAATATGTGGGCACAAATCATTAGGTTATAATGTTTGCATTTGTTAGGTAAGGTCCTGCTGTAGCTGTGCCCTTCACCCAGGAGGTGTGCCATATACCCTCACATTGTGCTTGTTAGGTATGAGCACACCCTTCCTCTCCCTCCTCCACTCTCCCTCCTCCTCCTACCCCCGCCCTCCTCTCCCACCCCCCATCTTGCATTGAATTTTTTCTCTTGTGTAAGTATTAGTTCATCTACTGGCTTTGTATTAGCATTGAATAAATCAGATACTTGCTTTTCCATTCTTGTGAAACTTTACTAAAGATGTTCTCCAATTCTATCCAGGTTAATAACAGGTATGAAGTCTCCATCTTTTTCTTGCCAAATAGTATTCCATGGAATACATATGCCACAATTTATTAATTCATTCCTGGGTCATCCAAATGGTGTGGAGACTCAGTGCAGAGCCTGGTCAGACTGGAGGAGGGAAACAGAAATTGGACTGCTGAAGTGTTTGAGATTGTCGGCCAGTGCACTGAGGGAAGGGAGAGGGAAAACTAGAAGGTGTAGGGAAGGGGTGCCTGTGTTAGCAGAATCCTGAACTAGGTCTGGAAGCCTAGCAGAGAGAAGCTTCTGGTGGGGAAATGTTAACAGCAGTGTCTGAGGTTGCACAGGGCTGGGGGGACATTGGAGTTCTGACCGGCTGGAGCAGGGAGACTTGGTCACCACCCTAGGCTTTCAGTTGTGACTCAGAAATGTCAACAAACATAAAGACAGGTTGGATTTTTAAAATTTTTGTACCAGAGAAGGAAAACAGAGAAGGATGTCTGAGGGTCTCAGAAGTAGATCATATTACATATGTAATTGAAGACAAAAGACATTCTGGAGGGCTACTGGGGCTACTGGTTGAAGACATTCTAAAACATAGGAGATAATAACTAAGCTGTGCTCACAGAAAGGTTAACAGCTTTACAGAATTTACTATTTTAAAAGAAGAAAAATAACCAAAAAGATTATAGCAGAAGAAACAGTTCTAAATGAATTTTTGTCACTCTCTACCTTGGGATCTTATTGGGACCTTGAAAGTATTTCTAGCTAATGAGTAGATGAAATTCCTATGTCATACTGAGACAGCTAAGACACTGTCTCATCTCTCTTCCTTCTCTAACCACCATGGCAGCTAGAGCTGCCCATGACACAACTGCAGCGTGAAGGACAGCTGGCCAAGCCCTGTGGACTTTTCACATGTGGCAAATAAATCTTTGTGAGGCTCAGCCACTGGAATGTGTCTGTCATAGCAGCATTAATTACTCAACTATTAAAAATGCTATCAGAAAAATTCAGAAAAGAGCTTAGGATAATAAGAAGAAAATAATAAAACATGCAAGCATGAATCAATGAATTCAAAAGAAGTAAAAATGAACATTTTTCATTTAAATCCTTAATTAAATAAGCAAATTTAATCAAGAATAGATGTCAGGCATAAATCAACATTAGTATTAGTTTCTTAGGGCTGCCTTATCAAATTACCACTACTTGAGTGGTTTAAAACTTAATTGTATTCTGTCACATTTCTAATTAATTGTGGCTACAAAGACCTTATTTCCAGATAAGGTCATATTCACAGATACCTAGTGTTAAGAATTTAGCATATCTTTTTGCAGGACACACTTCAACCCACAAAAGAATGGACATAGTGATAAGGATATTTTTAAAATGATGAGACTCTGCCAATACTCAGGAAAACTACTGTGAAATATATGATTCTCTGGAAGTCTGTTAGTTATAAAACTAAACCAAGAAGTGGTAAAACCACATAGGTCAATGTTGTTAGAATTTTGAGGACACTAGCGATGCCTCATTTAATCCCTTGGGAATATAAACTACAGGTGGCTTCGAAAACTTACAAGTTAAAATCAGAGCAGACATTTACACAAATTCCCATTGAATGGCTTTAAGGCTTACAAGAAGTGCCTAGAACCTCACCCAATATGGTAACACGATAGGAAGAAAATAATTATTTTAAAAGAAATGGCTTTAGCAGTTGATTTAGAAATTTAGAATGATTTTTCACTGGGAAATATTTGCTTTTTCTTTCTTTTTCTTATTTTTTTTTTTTAAAGAAAGAAAACAGCTGGATTTAACTTTTTGAAAAAAGTAAACTCTCATTTTTCCTAGGCTGGCCTATATTGGAAAAGAGTAAAAAGAGATAGAGAGAGAGAATTAAATTGCTCTGCAAAAGAAAAGAAAAGAAAAACAGGAATTTGGAGTTTGGGGGCTGTGGGCCTCTGGAGTAAGGGACATAGAAATAACCAGAATTGTCTAGAATGAATGTATCCCTGCTCCATGATGCTAGCTAGGGCTTAAGTAGGGACATAATCAATGAGAAATGTCTTATGTTAGGAAATTGCCAATGAACTAATCAGAACAATGATAGATGATTCTCAATATGAAGGTAGTTCTGAAGCTTTATTATAATTATAAACCTTTAACATCAATGCCCATGGTCCTAAAATTTTCAGTAAAAATATAAATCACACAAAGAACATATTCTGGAGGTTCTGGAGGAGATGGAGAAAAAGAGATGTCTTCTTTGCAGTTAGGCAGAATAGGGAAAGATTTCTCACCATAGGATCTTGGAACAACATTCGTGGAGTGAGGCCCAATTCAAGTGCCAGCAAGAATTCATAGTAAGATGTGACAGGATAACTTGCCCAAAAGTCTAAACACAAAAAATGCACTTGAGTGTGTTCAAAATGTTACCGCATTTTGCCCCATGAAGGTCCAAGCTCTTCTATTTGGACATTAAATGAAAGGGTGATTATAGAAGCCCAGAAGACTTGGACACATTCATGTCCTACAAAGGGCCCCATCAGAAATGTGGTGGTTAAGTCATGGAGGGATGTTGGCAGTGCCATCTGCTAAACTAGGCCTTGTTCAGAGGAGAGGATTCAAAGATCCATGGACATGCTCAGTTTCAAAGGCAGAACTATTTTCATCATGTGAATACATGCCTCAGACTCCCTCTCCCTGATGGCTATCAAATATTTAAGTTAAATGATTAATTCTTAGATTCTAAGTGCCCTTATTGTGGTTTCTCATGTTGCTGGCCTATACTAAGGTCATCTTTTATTAAAAGTACTTTTAATTCATTCCAAAAAATATTTATGAGTGCCTTACCTCTGCCATGAACTTGTCCAAGGTGCTGGGGATAGAAAGAAAGGAAAGAAAAATCCCTGCCTTTATAAATCTTGCATTCTAAGAAGGAGAGAGACAATGAATAAAGTTACAGTTACTATGAAGATGTAAAAGGGATAATATTTTTGCCCACAAGAACAAACATCACATTAACATCATATTGTCAAGAGGGTTGGCCTTATGAAATATATATGATATTAGGCAGTCATTGACTGCATACTGCCTCCAGTGTACAACTACAGACAAGACACTTTTCCAGAGAAGGGCTTTATATAACCCCTTAACTTATATAAAGGTAAGGGACAAAATCATTCCAAAAAGGGTATATCTGTGAAGTATTTGTTGCTAATACCACACCAAAACATGTGTGCACCAGCCAAGTCAATATTTCTGGGCTGGGCACCAATAGTTTTAACATAACACACAATATTATGAACTAGTCCTTTTAATGTTGGAGAAAGGAGCTATAGACTTAAAGTAAATAAAATTTGTGAAGATGCTGCACAAAGAGGTCCTCAACATAAATCAGGAGTGTTGGTGTGTACTCAGGATTACCTCATTTTCTAGCTATGTCCACGAAAAGGGCATAGAAACAATTACAACACATAATAATGAGCACCCCTACTACCCAGGCTGTGTTCTCTTACTACCATTTCCCAGTAAAAGGAGTCAGGGATCCTTAGAGAAATGTTTGATTCCAGATCTGAAGGAGGAGATGTACGCCATAACCTTGGAATGTCTGGTCATTGCAAAAGGTTATGAAGCTCTTGGAAACCACTTACATGGTCTCAACTGAAATAAGGAGTCAATATGAAGAAGCTCCCACTGACCAAATGTGGTATAATTTAAGTATATAAAATCTTTGTTAAATCCATAAATTCATCATCACAACAACTCCTTGTAGAGATATGCACACCTACATACATACAGACTGATTGGTCAACTTTGGAGGATGCTAAGAAATTTCTGAACCTTGGGGTTTGGGAAGCTTCCAAGTTGGTGAACATGTTGATGTTCTGCAAGATCAGTGAGCCCACAGAAGGCTGGGGTCTCCACACACACCACCGTTCCACATCAGATGGACAGCTGTTCCTGAGCTGTATCCTTTGTAAAAAACTGATGCTAGTATGCAAAGTGCTTCCCAGAATTTTGTAAGCCAGTCATTCAAATTATCAATGTGAGGAGAAAGTAGTGGGAACTGTCAGTTTATAGCCTGTGGATCAGAAATACAGTTGGCCCCTGAGACTTGCCCCTGGTGGCTGAAGTGAGGGCAGTCTTGTGCACCTGAGCCCTTAACTTGTATAAAGTGAACTCCCAGTAGTTAGTGTCAGAATTGAATTGAATTTGTAGATCCAGGCAGTTGTTGAATTGATTGTTGTTGAGTCCATTTGGTATCCAGATAGCTGGAAAAGTGGTTGTCGTTGTGGGAAAAACTCACATATTTGGTATCCAAAATGTTGAGTATTAAAATACTTCAGTGAAACTTTACCAATGTAATATTGAAGTATTTTAACTGTAACTATAATTGTAAATAGTTTACTGTACTACCTCATTACACAGTTACTGTAACTATAACTGTAAATAGTTATAGACAGAACAAGTGTTGTCGAACATAGGAACAGTCATTATTTTGAAAACTGGTAAAGAAAAAAAGAGTATCAGTCATTTATCAGGTTGTTGCTGTTGTGTTCCAATATGAAATATATCTGAGTGAAAGCAAATAGTTTAAGGGAAAACTACTGTTTCATATTTTACAAGAATTTATTTTAGCTAATTAACTGTTTCATAATTTATTCTCTCATAAGATTATTTCAGCTAATAAATGAAGAAAGAATGACAGAATATCATCATCTTTCATTTCTAGTAAAGTAATGGATCGGGAAAATGATCATCATCCACTGCCAAGATCTCAGAAAGAGAGGAAGCCAGACATTATGCATCTTTTGAATAAGGTAAGTACTAAAAAATTGATTCATCGAGCTGAAGGTTGTTTGTGACTTTTGTAAAGTAATTGCAGTGAAGATGGTGGCACCATGGCCTAATTAGAGTGGGCTGAAAAGAGAATGGGAGCTAAGAACATGAAAACAGATAACGTCAAAAACCTTTTCATTATTATTGTAGGAAATATTTACCATGTTTCTTATGATAAATGAATAAAATGCTTTTCTGACTTTATACATCAATCACACTTACATTTGATAACATGTTAACACTCTAAAAATAGGTCCTCTTCTGCCAACCTGATCTAGAATTTCCAGCAAATATATTTAAACAGAAAGCATATGTTGGAGCTACATCTATTTATTAAAAGGAAAAATATTCCTCATATAATAATAAGATTAAATAACCAGGATCTCTAACAGAATTTGTCAAAAAAAAAAAATTGGAAATTATGAGATAACAATAAAGTGTCCCAAATACCAGATTACTATTCACAGGCAAATAGCTTTTATATACATGGAACGGTAGATTAGAAAATATATATTTACAATAGCAGCAGTATGTATAATTATACTTATATGTATATAAATATATCTATGTATGTGCATAATATACATACCTAGAAATGTACAGGGTGGCACAGAATTATAAAAGTATATATATATTGTCTGAAGACAAGGTGAAAGCTTGAAGATGAATAAAAAATTTCCAGAATTGGTAGGAGGGAATGCTAGCCATGGCATGGTGGGGTGGGTCATCTTTGGATCAGGAGATTATTACTTTGTGTTATAAAATATAGGGGAGGCAGTGAAGCTTGTACATGTCATTAAATCATCCAACTCTGTGTTCAAAATAACTCAAATATTCAGTCAGCCTTCCATGGCTTGTTTATATCAGTGTTTTTCTAACCCGGCTGAGTAAGAGGATTGATTTTGGGAGTTTTAAAACTATATCAATTGCCATATTTATAGATTCTCATTTAATTGCTCTGGGATGGAGTCCGGACACTGATATTTTCAAGCTCCCTCTCCAAACCAGGTGTCAGTTGCTCCCATTTAAGAATGAGTGCTTTCTGTATACAAATACTCTCCCTGAGAACAACTATTAAAATGAAAAAGAAAAAAAAAAGAAAAAAAAACCTGTCTTTAAAGTCATTGATGAATAATTCAAGCTGCTAAGACATAAAATAAGACCCTAGAAAGAAGGAAAGCAGCTAGATTTTTGTTGTTGTTGCTGCTGTTGTTGGTTGGTTTGTGTCTCATTTTTGGTATGTGTTTTTTTTGTTTGTTTGTTTGTTTTATTACCTTTTGGGGTATTTATCAATTCATGTCACAGGGCATAGAATAAAAACAAAAATTTTAGTTCCTAAAGTCCCCTAAACCTTGTGGCCATTTCTCTGGGTAACAAAGTTAAAGGAAATGGAGTACAGGGATATGGATGTAACCAGGACTTGAGGAGCATATGACAACCTTAGAGAAGGGAACCCAAAGTGAACACAATTTTCTCTTAAAATTCGAGCCGGGCTCACTAGAAAGCTCAGGCCATTGTAAATGTCCTAGGCCTTTAGTCAAGATTGCCTCCAAAGAGTTCTGCCCTATGAGTCAGGACAAACAGAAAATACATGAGCCCTCACAAAACCCAAATCCTGTCAACTGCTGCTTGGTTTAAGGTAGTCTGCCTATATTCTATCTGCCCGCCAGAAAAATATTAAATCTACTCTGGAGTAAGATAAAATCTTCTGGAGTCTCATACTATTTTGTGTGAATAATATCTTACATTCAAATTCATAGGCATGCCAGGAAACTAGACCAAATTACTAGAAGGCAAGGGAAAAATATACAAAGTAGACCCTAGGTGATCACGCTATCACAGTTATCAGATATGGATCTTTAAATATCTACAATTTTTGTGCTCCAGAAAAGAATAATTAGTTCCTGTGAACTAAAAGACATGGAAAAGAATAAAAGGAAATTCCAGAACCAAAAATAATGCAATACTAAAATGAAGGATTCAATAGTTGAGTGTGACAACAGGTTAAACAAACCAGAAGAAAGATTAAGATTGTAGAAGGTCGTCAGTAGAAAGAAATCTAGGTTGACGCACGCACGCACGTGTGCACGCACGCAAAGGAGTGAAAATAAAAGAAGACTCCAATGGAATATGGTGAAAATGTTCAAAATGTGTAATTGGGATCTGAGAAATGAAGAGAGAATTAAGGAAAAGAAATATGTGAAGAAAAACTGAACAAAGATTATTTACATTTTGTGAAAAATATAAAGCCACAGATTCAAGACTCTCTAAACTCAAACAGTGTAATTATCAAGAAAAATACTCCTACACACCTCATAATAACATTTACTAAATTCAAAAGAAAAAGTGAAAACCTTAAAAGCAGCCTGATAACAAAGGCACATGACCTTCTAAAAACAGCAGTAAGACTAATCCCTGAATTTTTAATAGAAACAGCAGAAGCCACCAGACAAGAGAATGACGTGTCTCTAGGGTAGGAAGAAAATAAAGATTTTTTTGACCAATAAAAACTTGAAAAATTCATTGTAGCATAACTCTACCAAAAGAAATACTAAAGGGGGTTTATCAGGAGGAAGAGAAATAATCCAAGATGACAAGCTAATGTAGGATGGAATAGATAGCACCCAAACAAGAAGAAGGAGAGGAAATTAAATACATATATTTTTAATAGTAATAATTTAAATAATAATGATATCTTGGGAGGACTTAAATAAATGTAGAATTGAAACACACAACAATAATAATATAAAAGGTAAGAAAGGATCAAAATGTTGGGAAATCCTTGCATTATCTGGAGAGTGATAATGGTACTGATTTAAGGGAAATTTTATTAAATCAATGGTACATTCTAGCCACTTCTAATCACTAAGAGAAGAATAAAAGAATGTATAACTAACAAGCTAATAGAAAGAGAAACTTGAATTTTTCAAATACTTGACTGATCCAATTGATGGCAAGGATTAAAAAAAAAGAACAAGTATAAAATAGGACAAATAGTAATCAATTTACTAGTATTAAAATGGCACACTTAAATCCAAATACATTTAGAAATTATTTTAGATGTAGACAGACTAAGTAAAAGAATTACAATGTGTGTGTGTATATATATATACACACTTACCATGAAATCTCTGTAAGTTGATCATCCAAGGAGCTGCAACAAACTCATCAACATACAGAATTGAAGAACACAAGGAACTAGGCCTACTAACTAGACTGATAAGTGCATGTGGTGCCTGTCTGATCTGTGAAAATTAGATCACATAAGGAGGTGGTCAATGTAGGGAGGTGGTCAACTATGGAGGTTTTGCTATGTATGTATAGATACATAGACATATGTATTTAACACAAGAATAAACTTTAAATATAAGAACATAGAAATGTTAGGGAAGACATAAACCATGTGAATTCTAATCAAAGGAAGCTAACATTAACTAACATGAGACAATACAAAATTTAAGGCAAGAAATGTTATTAGCAATACAGAAGACATCTATTATCATAAAATTTTCCATTCAATAAGAAGATATAGATATAAATTTGTTTGCACCTTGAACATAGCCATATTACACATTTATGAAATAGAGGAACTGCTCCCATATGTAACAATATGAATGAATCTCATACACATAATGTTGACCAAAGACGTCAGGACAGGAAAGAGCATACACTGCATAGTTTCGTATAGATGAAGTTCAGAAAGAGACAAAAATATTTACAGTGAGACAGGTGTAATGGTGACTTTCTGGGCTGGTCCACTGAGCAATGGTTGGGATGGGGCTTCAGGGAGGCTTCTGAGTTCTGGTAATGTTTTATATCTCAATCAAGGAGATAGATGAGTGAAGTCACTTTTTAAATATTAGTGGAAACATCTCTAGTCTTGGGATTTTGTGATATAGGCTAATCTTACTGGAGTTAGATGATATCTCAAAGTAGTTTTGATTTGCATTTCTCTGATGATTAAAGATGATGAGCATTTTTTCATATGTCTGTAGGTCGTGCACCTGTCTTCTTCAGAGAAGTTTAAAAGGGAACACTTCTACACTGCTGGTGGGAATGCAAATTAATACATTCCTTTTGGAAAGATATATGGAGAACACTTAGAGATCTAAAAATAGATCTGCCATTCACTCCTATAATTCATCTATTAGGCATATACCCAGAAAGCCAAAAATCACATCATAACAAAGATATTTGTACCAGAATGTTTATTGCAGCCCTATTCATAATTGCTAAGTCATAGAAAAAGCCCAAGTGCCCATCGATCCACAAATGGATTAATAAATTATGGTATATGTACACCATGGAATATTATGCAGCCTTAAAGAAAGATGGAGACCTTACCTCTTTCATGTTTACATGGATAGAGCTGGAACATACTCTTCTTAGTAAAGTATCTCAAGAATGGAAGAAAAAGTATCCAATGTACTCAGCCCTACTATGAAACTAATTTATGGCTTTCACATGGAAGCTATAACCCAGTTACAACCTAAGAATAGGGGGAAGGGGGAAAAGGAGGG